>MJUU01066223.1:140340-158675 GCA_002080025.1 Modiolus philippinarum | reverse complement strand
TTTGTGTTGCTGTGAATTGCCGTGATTTTGGATTTATGATTTTATACTTTCCCCTTTCCACGTTCTTGCTTCGGTATTCGTTTGCTGATGTATTCATATTGGACTTGAATTGCCGTGATTTTTGATTTATGGTTCTAGAAATGACTCTTCCTCGTTCTTGCTTCGGTATTCGTTTGCCGATGTATGGTAAACAATTCAAAATCTAAAAGAAAGTGATACTTATATATTTTGGGCAACAAAGTGTTTGTGGATCTTATATATTTGATGTTAATTGACTTATCACAGTTGTCTTGCGTGTAACTCGGACATTTATTATTACATTCTCTATAGACATGATTTTATCGTAGTTATTTAGTCCTTTTTTCCACCTTTTTAGCCAAAGGCTAGAATGTTTTGCCTATTGTATGCTGCATTCAGGTCTCATATTCTTAGTAAATCGCACAATTGTAAATTTTTAAATTTTGTAATATATTGGAGAAACAAGAACAATAATATCAATGATAACAAAGGCATAGTATTGTCTTTTTTTTTTGTTTATTGATGGATATATATTACATAAATTTTAATCTTTAATTGTCTTTCTTTTTATGTAGTTCACTGTTATTTCAGCTGGTAATTTTTTGTCGACTTTATGTCTGAATATTAATATGTGGTTGATGTAAAATTACATTTATATTACTATTTTCGGGCAAAATACTGTACACTCCGAGCTCCTTGCAAGATGAGTCGATAATTTATTGTGTTCGATCACTTTCTGCACAACTGAGTTCTTCTGAGGTTTTATCCTGATTTTGATAGATGAAAAGAATAGAATAATTATCACTATTTAAGGAATGGATACTTATTGACATATCATCAAATTAGAAGAGGAGATGGAGGACCTAAAGTGTTACATTGTGATACACCATATTTGATGTTTTTATTTTCAGATTCACAGTCAATAACATTCACAGATCTTTTGGGATTAGACTGTCGTATTTGATATTTTCTACGCATATTGAAATATAGGATGTGACGATTTACCGTGTCATAAGCCTTTTGTAACACTTGTTAGTTGTCTTGTATATCATACTGTTGAATTTTATTTTATAAATATTTTATTTATTTATTTGAATTTTAGCTTTGTCTTCGTTAGTGATGTTAGCTTTGTCTTCGTTAGTGATGTGTGTGGTACTGATTTGTCCTGGTTATTGTCTTAATACTAAAGAGATTTCATATGATTTCAAAATTTTGTTTTACCTTGGTATTATTTTAGGGTTAGAAAAGTAACACACACCATGGATTTTTTAATTGATTTTGTCTACGGGTTGGAAAATGACATTAACCGATCAGCTTTCTAAACAATTAATACCTAACTGACTGTGTGACGGGTGTTGTATGCAGGGCAGTACAAGCTTACTCTTCCGGAGTACCTGATGTCACTCTGTTTTTTTGAGAGTTCACACTGTTTGTGCTTTAGTTTTTTTGTGTTGTATATGTAGTGTTTCTGTGTTTTGTTGGCATGTATTGTCTTTGGTCCTCCGTCTTCTGGTATTCTTGCTTTTGCCTTATCTATTCGGACGTTGATTTATGTAATTTTGTGCCTTGTTCCTTCGGTATTCTGCTACCGTTGTTTTGTAATAATCCTCTTGAGATTTTAGTTTATATGTGGTAAAAAATGAATAAGGCAGGAATCGGCAGAGAAAGGACTAAGAACTCGCATAGAAAACAATTTTCATCTAAATAGATCTGGTCATTTATATGCAGATTTTTTAACAATGTTAAAATCAATGCATGAGATACTCACTGGTCTTGCATTTCAAATTAACAATGAGGGGATATGGAGTACATGGAAATGAAACAAAGTCTCTACAAATAAATGGCAAAACTAAGCTATGGGATAACGCTTTTATTGTTGTTCTTTATTTTGAAGTCACCATGAGGCCTTCGTTATAGACTTCTGTAGTCTGTCATAGTCTGGAACAGTAAGAACAGTGGAAGAACGATATAAAACTTTGTAACACATAATAAGAAATAACTTCTGCGTCAAGGCACATGATCTAAGCATCCTACACTTTCTGATCTGATGTAAACCTTAGTACTGAATCATTTCAGTTAAAAAATCCGAAATTTTTATCTGTTTTAACAAAATAGACTTATGAATATTCGTTCTAATTGTTTTCGGTATTATTACAGTAAATCAATAATCTGTCATCTTAATGTGTTTTAATTAAAAGTAATTGAGTAGATTGTTCTTTTTAGAAATGGGAAATTATACACGATCAGCTCACTCTAAACCGAATCGATCGATCTTCAATACACAATTCAGAAGAATGACGAAGACAGGTGATAAACAGGTAGGGTACTTCATTGTCATATTATAACATGTCTTTTAAATGCTGTTGTGATGAAATAATAAATAGAATAAATTTTGCAATAAATTTTACAAATGAGAATAGCATTATCATGATTATAGAACTTTTAATATGATTATTTTTATTTTACACAAATTAAAGAGTAACCAGATCTCTTTTATCCCTTATTGACACAGCGTATTGATTTTACTATTATTATCGATACGATCAGATTTCAGAAAGTGTTTGTAATTTAACATATTTTGTTGCCTTCGGAATGATCTTTTCCACGAGTTGTGCAAATTTTATATAATAATCATTGGTTATATCCGTGAGATATCTTGTGCTGGAAAGCTAATAGCATGTGCAGCTTTTGAGTTATTGCTATTTGTTTCATATTATGCAATTTTAATATGATCCTTATTGAGTTATTATCATAAAAGTGACGTATGTATGATCTGATAAGTGACAAAATAGTATGCTCATTTGTGTAAATTATTGTAAATTGATGGCTGTGATTCTTTTAGAGCACCACAACAAGTGTGTCATAAAATGTTAAACTTTCGCATTTATCGTATAAGCAAGACAATAAGTCCAAAAAATTTACAGATATCAAAAATCTGACATGGGTGAAAAAAAACAGCATGAGAAGATCTACCCGTCCTGTCAAATCGAAAAACCGTCTTGGAGTTATTGCCCTTTTCCGTAAAAGTTTCGAAATTTTAATATTTTTTATCTGTTGTAAACTGTAACAGATAAAGGTCTACTTTAAATTTCAAAAAATGTTCAGCATTTCAAGATCTACCTACCTAGAAATTTTGAAGAAAATCTTAATACCTATATAGGAGTTATTGCCCTTTATTGGTAAATTTCTTGAAAGTTTATACATTTTGCCTTATATTTCGAAAAGGATTTGAGATAGAGGTTAAGATTTAATGCAAAAATGTTCAGTATGTCAATAAATACATTTTATCTTCATGATGAAAGTTGCTGATCACCGGCGGGGAACTTAGTTAGTTTATTATTAGACCCTATGGGAAAACTCATTCAAAGATCTTCTCTGACACAACTTGGCCAATTGCGTCCATACTTGTGACTACTGTCCCATTGGTCCCTTTGAAAAATGTGTTCTGCAAATTAACATCAGATCCAAGATGGCTACCAGCGGGAACATAGTTTAACATCGGTCCTTATGGGAAAACATTCAAAGATCTTCTCCTCTGAGACTACGTGGCCAATTGGAACCATACTTGGTCACAACTATCCTTATTTGGTCCCTTTTGATAAATTGAACCCAGCAAGTCCCCATCAGACCTAAGATGACTGCCAGCTTGGAACGTAGTTTAACATTGAACAGTATTGGAAAACATTTTCAAAGACCTTCTTTTCTGAAATTATACTTGGTTTTTTGGAATCAAACTGGGTCATCATAGTCCTGAAGTGGTCCTTTTTGAAAAAATATTTCTGACAAGTCTGCAATCCAAGATGGCCGTCTGTGTGGAACTTAGTTAGACATTAGACCCCATGCGAAAACACATTCAAAGATCGTTTCCTCTGAAAACTACTTGGCTCATTTGAACAAAACCTGGTAACAACTGTCCATCATTGGCTGTCTTTGTTAAATGTGTCCGTCAAGTCTGGGTCATATCCAAGAAACGGCCAACGGGGAACTTAGCTTAACATTGGACCCTATCCAAAAACACATTCAAAGATCTTCTTCTTTTGGAACCAAACTTGTCACAATGGTCCTTTGATTGCCCACTTTGAAAAAATTGTCCAATAAGTCCACATTATATCAAAGATTGCCGCAACAGGAAGCATAATTTAACAAAGAACCCTATTGGAAATACATACAAAGATCACCTTCCCTGACACATTGGGCCATATTACATTGAGGTCTATTATCATACTAGACAAGACTCTTTATCATTTAGGTTATTTGTACTGTCTATGCCATCCTTGGACCAGGTAAAATACAGTCTCTTGAAAGCCTCCAGTTGTTGGTAGGCAACATATTTTGCGTAGTTCTTACGTTTCTGATAATTAATGGATAAAAAGGGCGGATTTTTATTTTCCGTACTTTGTGTCCAGCTGATAGATATGTCGACTCATTTACTGTGTCGACATTCATTTTAAATTACACTAGTGCAAATTTCAGTGATCAATATGCTGCGGTCGTATCATGCTGCGCTCCGGGTAGCCCTTTAATTATTACATTCACGTCCATTTTTCATCAATGGTAACACTTAGATTCATTATTTATGTTTGTGTTACATCTAGTGGGTAAATGCCAGTCTGACAAATATAAAGTACCCTTGACCTTAATTTCATTGTTCAATGACTGTGTTTATCACATAAACAGTGAAAGGTTATGGGGTAAATGCATATAGACAAAGTCTCTACAAAACATGGTAAAACAAGCAATAGAACAACGCTTTTATTGTTGTTTTTCAACTTGAAGTTACCTTGAGCCTTCAACAATAACCTAATGCCATACTTCATAGTAAGTTCAAGACGACCCACAACACCGGTTTGGGTGGAATTCATTACTGATTATCTTAAGACGGCCCACAACACCGGTTTGGGCGGAATTCATTACTGATTATCTTAAGACGGCCCACAACACCGGTTTGGGCGGAATTCATTACTAATTAACGAAAACTGTCACAGCCATGTCTTATTTAGCCATAGTTGCGAGATCGTCAACACATGTAAAAAATTCTGGCAAAGCGCTCTTTTACATTCACTGACGTCCATTGCCCGATAAAAGTACTGATGTCCTCAGACAAGCACAAGGGGTTGATCAAGTCCATTGTAAAGAAAACTTGGCTTTATAAAATAGTTAGATGTGGGCACTATAAATAGGTAATCAGAATAACATAAGGAAATTACAAAATAATAATAATAATAATAATGATAATAATAATAATTTGCAGTTTACACTTTACCTCTATCTGTTACAGTTTTTGAAATAAAGAATAAAAATGCATATATTTTGAAAATTTTACGGAAAAAGGGCTGTAACTCTGAGACGGGTTTTCCTATTTTCTTCGAAATGGCAGGGGAGATAGATCTCTGAAACCACTGGGCCAAATGCAACCAGACTTTAAGTGAATCATCACTATAGTATCTACTTTGAAATTTGTCATTTTCATGGCCGCAGGTAAAAAAACATGGCCACCGTTACTAAAAAAAACAAAGGGGTAAATTGCAGTTTTTGGCCAATAACTCGAAAACCGATGCAGTTTTCAAAAATCTGACAAAGTAAAATTGTTTAAATTGATGAGATCTATCCCCCCTGCAATTTTGAAGAAAATCGGAAAACACGTCTCAGAGTTACAGCCCCTTTTCCGTAAAATTTTCAAAATATATGCATTTTTATTCTTTATTTCAAAAACTGTAACAGATAGAGGTAAAGTGTAAATTGCAAAATTGTTCAGCATATCAAGATCTACATACTCTGAAATTTTGAAGAAAATCCAACTGCCTGTGTTGTAGACATTGACTCTTTTTCACCAAAAAAAATTTCTTTAATGCCATATGGTTATGGGTTATTTCTCTTTAAATTATGTTTTCAAATCTTCTATGGTTTACTTTTCTCTTTTAAGTTTGAGAGAAATTCCCTGCTATCACTTTATTAAAAAGAATATTTGTTACATAATCAAAAGCAAAAAAGTGTTTTTGTGCAATTTTTTACATTTTTTTTGCACATCTATCCTAGATAAATATTGAAGTTGCATATTTACTTCATTGCCTTTATAACTGACCTGCATGGTTATGCCATGGTGAGCTTCTTGTCATCACCGTGTCAGTGGTCCGTCCATCGTAAACTTTTCATTCAAACATCTTGTCTGAAACCGCTTTGCCAATTGGAACCAAACTTGGGCACAATAGTCCTTAGGTGGCTCCTTTAAAAAATGTCTGGCAAGTCCACATCATATCCAAGATGGCCGCCAGGAGGGAACGTGTTTTTAACATTGGACCCTATAGGGAAACCATATTCAAAGATCTTCTCCTCTGAAAGTACACGGCCAATTGGAATCATACTTAGTCACAATGGTCCTTACATGGTCCCCTTCATTAAATGTGTCTGGCATGTCCGCATAGCATCTAAGATGGCAGTCAGCGGGGAACATTGTTTAATCTAAGACCCCATGGGAAATCATTCAAAGATCTCCTCTGAAAATACTAAGCCAATTTGGAAGTGAGGCACAATGATCCTTACATGGTCTACCTCAAGAAAGGTGACAGTTGGTCTACGCCCCATCAAAAATAGCTGCCAATGAGGAACATAGTTTAATTTTGGATCATATAACATCAGCAAACTTCAAAATGAGACCCTTAAACAGTCGATAAACAAATTTGAAAATGAGAACCTTAAACGTTGTGATTATTTTGACTTATTGTGTCAGCCATGGCACAGGTGAGCATTACAGGCTCTTGAGAGCCTTTTGTATACAAAACATGGTAAAACAAGCAATAGAACAACGCTTTTATTGTTGTTTTTCAACTTGAAGTTACCTTGAGCCTTCAACAATGAGCTTATGCCAATACTTCATAGTAAGTTCAAGACGACCCACAACACCGGTTTGGGCGGAATTCATTACTGATTATCTTAAGACGGCCCACAACACCGGTTTGGGCGGAATTCATTACTAATTATCGAAAACTGTCACAGCCATGTCTTATTTAGCCATAATTGCGAGATCGTCAACAAATGTAAAATATTCTGGCAAAGCGCTCTTTAACATTCACTGACGTCCATTGCCCGATAAAAGTACTGATGTCCTCAGACAAGCACAAGGGGTTGATCAAGTCCATTGTAAAGAAAACTTGGCTTTATAAAATAGTTAGATGTGGGCACTATAAATAGGTAATCAGAATAACATAAGGAAATTACAAAATAATAATAATAATAATAATGATAATAATAATAATTTGTAGTTTATACTTTACCTCTATCTGTTACAGTTTTTGAAATAAAGAATGAAAATGCATATATTTTGAAAATTTTACGGAAAAAGGGCTGTAACTCTGAGACGGGTTTTCCGATTTTCTTCAAAATTGCAGGGGAGATAGATCTCTGAAACCACTGGGCCAAATGCAACCTGACTTTAAGTGAATCATTACTATAGTATCTACTTTGAAATTTGTCATTTTCATGGCCGCAGGTAAAAAACATGGCCACCGTTACTAAAAAAAAAAACAAAAAACATAGGGGTAAATTGCAGTTTTTGGCCAATAACGCGAAACCGATGCAGTTTTCAAAAATCTGACCAAGTAAAATTGTTTAAATTGATGAGATCTATCTCCCCTGCAATTTTGAAGAAAATCGGAAAACCCGTCTAAGAGTTACAGCCCCTTTTCCGTAAAATTTTCAAAATATATGCATTTTTATTCTTTATTTCAAAAACTGTAACAGATAGAGGTAAAGTGTAAATTGCAAAATTGTTCAGCATATCAAGATCTACATACTCTGAAATTTTGAAGAAAATCCAACTGCCTGTGTTGTAGACATTGACTCTTTTTCACCAAAAAAATTTCTTTAATGCCATATGGTTATGGGTTATTTCTCTTTAAATTATGTTTTCAAATCTTCTATGGTTTACTTTTCTATTTTAAGTTTGAGAGAAATTCCCTGCTATCACTTTATTAAAAAAAATATTTGTGACATAATCAAAAGCAAAAAAGTGTTTTTGTGCAAATTTTTACATTTTTTTGCACATCTATCCTAGATAAATATTGAAGTTGCATCTTTATTTCATTGCCTTTATAACTGACCTGCATGGTTATGCCATGGTGAGCTTCTTGTCGTCACTGTGTCAGTGGTCCGTCCATCGTAAACTTTTCATTCAAACATCTTCTCTGAAACCGCTGGGCCAATTGGAACCAAACTTGGGCACAATAGTCCTTAGGTGGCCCCTTTAAAAATGTCTGGCAAGTCCATATCATATCCAAGATGGCCGCCAGGAGGGAGCGTGTTTTTAACATTGGACCCTATAGGGAAACCATATTCAAAGATCTTCTCCTCTGAAAGTACACGGCCAATTGGAATCATACTTAGTCACAATGGTCCTTACATGGTCCCCTTCATTAAATGTGTCTGGCATGTCCGCATAGCATCTAAGATGGCAGTCAGCGGGGAACATTGTTTAATCCCCCATGGGAAATCATTCAAAGATCTCCTCTGAAAATACTAAGCCAATTTGGAAGTGAGGCACAATGATCCTTACATGGTCTACCTCAAGAAAGGTGACAGAAAGGTGACAGTCGGTCTACGCCCCATCAAAAATAGCTGCCAATGAGGTACATAGTTTAATTTTGGATCATATAACATCAGCAAACTTCAAAATGAGACCCTTAAACAGTCAATAAACAAATTTGAAAATGAGAACCTTAAACGTTGTGATTATTTTGACTTATTGTGTCAGCCATGGCACAGGTGAGCAATACAGGCTCTTGAGAGCCTTTTGTATACATGTAGTTGAGCATGTGTGCCAGTCTTCTTTATTTAGTTCATACTGAATTGACGACAATGTAAGAATTCGGGAAATGTGTCCACACTTGTTTTAAATGATTGAAAAAAGTCTGTTCAGCAATTTACGTTACCTTTGTACTAAATTTTGAGACCTTTGTCGAGCCTAACTGCGTTGTAGATTTGAATTACAAGTAAATTGACTTAGCTTAAGGATCGATTCAGAAGCCCACTTGGTTAGCGGCAAGTCCTAGGTTCGATTCCTTGTGGTGAAAATAAGTGGCTTTGGGAGTATAATCATATCATCCGTACACACAAAAACAGACGGTGGTTCGATGACGCTAACCATTGATATTTTGTAGTTTACGCAAGTGTCATACATAGCAAGTATGGTAGCTCTTGAGGTGTCCAACCAAATGTTCAGTATAAAATGCCGGTTTATAAAGAGACTCTGTGTGTTCTCAACTTTGCTTTTGGACTGGTGTATACATGGCCGATGTCATGGTTTGTACATTTTCACCGCCTGTTCACTTTTTTTCACAGAGTTAAGTGTAGTGTAGGAACGACATTTAATATGTTGAACATTGTGTTATTCCTTACTACCCCATCGAGATCCAACAATTATGTTAGTAAGGATGCGTATAAATGCGTTTATGAACGATGATAACAGTCTTCATCTTTATGAAAAAGAGAGTTTTTCCCTTGTTTTTTTCAACCAAATGACATCTCAAAACTCCCTGCCAATCTATATTTTTGTACACACTTCCGAGGGATTTATTTCGGCACTGCATGGTTTCCCAATATTTTGGTTCAACTTGCACTGACGAGAAATGGGGCCTTATCTCCAAAATTAAAATTTGAAATGCAGTTTTGTGTGTCACTCAAATTGTAATTTTCTAATTCCTTCGTGGAAAGTTGATTCAGATAAAACTAGTACAACATACTAGAACTCTTACTTAGTTGTTTTTTTTTCAAGTTCATTATGCAACCCACGGAAAATATAAGTCTCCAAAGTTTTTCACTGACTGACGATGTTAAAAATATAAATATAATGTGCACATTTTCATGTAAGTTCACATGGTTTGATCTCTTTATTGCACATTGAAAAAGTCCAGATCAGATTTAGTTGATGTACAAGTTACAATAAAACCTTCTTTGCATCCTATCACTTTATTCTCTCATAAAAAAAGTTTATGGTATTTTCAAGCGTTTGGCAGGCATTTCCATTGAACACAAAGAAACTGCATAATTATTCCTTGATTTTAAAGGTAATGATCTTACCTCGTGTAATCAATGAAAAGATATAGGTTAGTGATAAAGTCTGTACAAAAACATGGTAGAACCAAGCAATGGAACAACGCTTTTATTGTTGATTTTCATCTTGAGGTCACCATGAGGCCTTCAACAAGGAGCTTTGTTATACCTCACAGTAAGTTCGAGACGACCCCTAGCACTAGATTGAGCAGAATTCATTTTCTGGTGTTTTTTACCTGCTTTGTCCTTTTGTCTGATGGACTTATGGCGGATTTCCCAGATGATTAACGTATTTTATTTGCAATTCTTCAATGAACATACCAATATTCCTCTAGTAACACCTGTAAAACTCCTGTCTTTTGTCTGCTAATCAATTACTCAACTTTCTATAGAATTCTATTTTATACCAATTTGTCATCACTGGAGTATCAAGGTAAACCCCTTCAGACAGTACAAATTGGTATACAATAGAATTCTTTAGAAAGTTGAGTAATTGATTAGCAGACAAAAGACAGGAGTTTAGAAGGAGTTTTATAGGTGTTACTAAAGGAATATTGGTATGTTCATTGAAAAATTGCAAATAAAATATGTTAATCATATGGGAAATCCGCCATAAAACTCCTGACAATTCTGTTCCGTAATTTTGTTATTACCCCCATTTCATAACTACAAATATGTATCAGAATACTAGTATATGAAAGAAAAGTGGTATATGACCATTTCCGTTATTGTACTGCTGTAAAGCAGAAAAAAATCAAACATTCGATAAAATCATAAACCACTTATATTTTGTTAGTTATTGGTAAAAATATGACAGAATGTAATGTTTGCATTGTCGTCTGCGAGTGATTATTCTAACTGGTTGTCATTTTATTATCGCGATTCTGTTTAAATAGACCCGTCGTACTTTGCTTTCACATATATACTGTCTGGAACATCTAATATCTAAACATCACTTGGTAGTTTTGAGCAAACAATTAATTCTGTAGTATATCTTAGACCCCTCTAGTGAGAAGGAACCCTTAAACTCCTAACAAAACACTAAGGTTTTTTTTTGTTAACAGTGATTGAAAACAAAACTGTCGGTAATGGACCGAGGATAAAAAATTCAATATATATACTAACGACTGGTCAATACTGAAGTTCGTTATAAACAGACAGACACAATTTATAGGCTTCAGTAGAGTTTTACCTAAAATTTCTTCATCTATTACACTTTGTTCAGTTAGATATATAGTAAATCTAGGTGACAAGGCATCAAATAAAATGTTGTGCAGCAGTAACAGTATGAATCGGGGTAACTCATTATGAAAGGCTTTAATTCATTTTTTGGCATTATTCATTATGTCTATTAGAAAGGGTACAAATTCTTAGTTAGTGCAAGTTTGTTTCCCTGTATAGTATTGAAGAAAAGTTATACGAGAAATCCAAAACAAGTGTTTTTTCTGTTGATACAAATAGTTTAACATCACAGATCAAATTATTTGCGAGATATGTCCGAGGTTTTTTTTTCTAGTTTGATTATCTCTTCTCTTTCGATTGTTTCGCCGATATATTTTGTGTTCTGATGGGTACATGATATTGCGCTATGTGAATTTGATTACTGAAAATGTAGATTTCGTACTTCCAATTTAGGAAAAAGCAATAGGAATTATATAAGATGTATCATTATTTAACACCCACAAACTATCAATTTGACATATGTTGTCACTGATAGTCTAGGTACTACTTGTAAAGATAATGAATGTTAATTGCGTGGGTTGATTTTTGACGTTGTTAATGTAAATGAAACTGTTATTTTCTCCGAATCATCGACACTGGTTTTGATTTTTCCTATATATGGTAATTAAAGAGTCTTTAATCTTTTTTTACACGAAGCAATTTACTTATAGGCACGTAAAACGTTGGCGTAATTTTGTTATTGTTATACTGGACTATTGTATTCTTAAGCGAGGTGCACATCGACATTGTAACATGACCTTTCACTTCCTTGGAATAGTTGTTAAGTCAGATATAAAAAATTGAAACATGGTATAAACGCTGTTGGATTAACTTGAATACCTCCTTTAAACAGTATATTTAAATGAAAACGTTTAAAATGTTGAGAACATTCAAAACTAAACACTCCCACCTAGCACGAACTATTCTAAAATTGGGACAGAAATCTTAGTATGGCATTTATATATTTTGTGATAAATCCGACGATATGTAAATATAGTGCGGCTGACAATTAAATATGATGTGTGCAAATTTGTCGGGCTTGATTAGTATTGACCCATCTTTCAACATATAATTCTAACTAAAAAAAAACGCGGTCAACAAAAACAAATGAATGTTCATTGGCCCAGTATCAATGAAAGGTGGACAAACTGAGCAATTATACAATAACGGGGATTTTTGTTCTTCTTTTTCAACAGCCACAGTTTTTGTAACTCCTATATTATATCGATACAAGAATTATCATATGCACAAAAGCCTAAAGCGTTCTTATCATTGATCAAAGACAATAGATCATATAAAAAATCAGTAAGAAGTTCTTTAGATTTCAACTGATTTCTCCAAATGACAAAACCAGGAGTGTTTAGTCAATTTTGTGGTTTGATAAATCAGAACAAATGGAAAACAATAACAATAAGATTGTATTCACAGTCAATTTATTAAGTTAAATCAGTCCTGCTTGTTGTTGGAAATAATTTGATTTCCTTCAAGCCTGTCTTCTCGCCTTAAGAGGTAATTATTACATTTATCCGAATAAACACGAAATCTCGTCCATTTTGGTAACAAATGTTAAGATGCCATATTGTCAAGTTTAATCTTATTATGGTGGAAAAAATATTCATAAATAATTTAACAATTAATTAATCTGTTACAAGGAGTCAGTAACTCCCCCACATATAAGACGATAACTTAGGATTTGAGGATGTTCATATTGTTCTTTTCAGTATCTATCAAGCCATAAATGATTTATACGTGTTTACCAATTACTTAATTCAAGTGATACTACGGCTGATCCAACACACCATTTCCAGATTACGCCTTGGTAAGTGTGTTTTCTTTTAAACTCTTAATATTGATATATGTATCTTATATGATCAGTTTATTGTCTGTATATCATACTGCCTTTTGTTATAGTCGTCTAGAATTATTGATATTTTATGTGTTTTATATAATATGTCTTGTTTTCATTCCAATTGTTTTGTCTACATTGACTTATTAAGACAATGAAATATTCCTGGGACATAAATCCCTTGCTTCCAATCGTACATTAATTATAACGATAGTTATGGGTGTTTTCGATTATTGGAAATCGATAGCAACCAATCTGGTCTCCATTTTACAATGTTAAGTAACAATTTATCAGATTCTAATTCTGTGATCGTTGTCTTTGAAATATACTATAGAAAGAAAGTTTTTATATCTAATCTCTGCTAATTTGGTCTTTGTCCAATCTTTGTTTTTGTGCTTTATATTTTATTTTTTTAATAATCGATGGTATTGTTTAATTTGCTACTGTGATTAATTCATTAATAATTAATACAAGCCTCACCTGCCGTTTGGTAATACAGATATTGAACGCGTGAAAAAACATGGCGTTCGATTGATGGTCCATAAATAAATAACTTAATTTCTATCATAGAAAATTCCCTGTAAATGACAAAATATTGATTTAAAAGCAATTGATTACTCTTGTTTGGAAATAATCGTAGGTAATGCTTGCAGCAGTCTAATTGTGTATCAAACAAATTTTATTGACATTGCTGTTTTCTAATGATATTATGGAGAATCTACGGCTGCGCATGTCAAATTTCAATGAACAGATCAATTTCCAACAACTCGACAAAGATGGCTTGAGAATTCTAGGCAGAAAATCAATATAATTCCAAAGTCTGATAGGCTTTGGACATAGAAAACCAATTTCTGCAGAAAATATTAGTCGACGTCAATTTGAGACGATGCTGTTCTGTGATAGTGGTTTCTTTAGTCGTATATCTGTATCTGTGATGTGTTGGAATATTATCATGTATGGAAATGTTGATTAAATTTATTTTTAAAGGTTATTCAAAATAACAGATAATAATGGTTATTGTGTTGTAGAATAATAATGTGTAGGAATTATCCGATTTACACAGAAAAGTACAAATACATTAAGAACGTAGTTTGGATGTTTTTCATACAGAAAAACGTGTTAAAAAGACTTATTTGTTCTTTTTCTTCATAAAGACATATTCTTTCGTCTCAAATGTCAATGCCATGTGTTCTGAGTATCTATACTTTAGGATGTGTTACAACAAACCTATGGGTTACATCGCTCACGTGCAGTTTATTGGTCTTCCTCTCGGAATACCTCGTCCTTAACATTACTTCTCTGTTTATTACAGTTTTATTGTATTTCTGTGCATTATGTTGTCAGCCTACTCGACAAAAGTGTGTTTTTGAAAGTAAAATGGGAAATGAAACGAGTAGTATTCCGTCGGATGTCACGACTCCGACGTCGGATATCCAAGACTCGGTTGTTTCATTTGGATCTAAAAGACGTGCTTCCGTTTCATCAACAAGACTTCCTACTCCAGTTGAACCTCCAGAGCCCGACCTTAGCAACTTGACGGAGGAAGAGATTTCTCAAATACGCTCAGTTATTGACAGAGCTAAGGAAATGCAAAAGGCAGAGGAAAAAAGAATAAGGTAAGGAAAGGGAAATTAGATATCAATCTGCTTAAGTAGGATAATTCCAACGTACAAAAATAACCATTCTCTTATATATGTATAAATATGCCCTGAATGTTCAATTTAACGTTGTTTTGTACTTCTGTGGTGGTTGGAAGTTAACTCAGCAAAACAAGTAGGTCACACTTCATTGTCGTCTTCTTTCCAAACTAAAGTACCTATTTAAAGTCAAGTCTTTGATTATCGGAATGATAATTATGTTGTGGTTATTTACACCGGCCTTCCTTGTACCCTTTAAAAATAGTTTTTTTTTCTAATAATTGTTGAAAGACAATGATTATTCATGTTACAAGCACTTGCAAGATATAGTCAAGTTAAATGTGATTTTCTCCTGTTCAGTACTTTGTATTTGTTTCGTCCTTGACCTCTCTAAAATGTAAATTTACAGTTCTTTTGTCACCTTTGGGCTCCAAATGGCTCCTTCAGGTTCATTTGGTATTTGTTAAATGATTAAAGGGGAGATAAGTCAACTTTATCACAACACTAGTAAATGGTTGTTTAGTTTTGATTTTTTGTTGGTAGTTTAGCAATGAGAAGGATAACGGTAACTGATGTTTTCAAAACCTGTCCAATTGTCAGCTTTTGTCCTATTATCAGTGTTTCAGTCACTCTTTAAAGAAAGCATACTTTTATTTTGATGGGCATTATCCTTATTTATGGATTAGTAAATATATTAAACTGGTATAAGAGCATAATTGAGAACTGAGATTGTGTTGTTTCTTGGCTGTTGGTTTTGAGATGGAATTTCAAATGTTAAACATTCTCAAACTCGTTAAAAAAATAAACTAGCCACTAGCCAAATTCCTTATATAAGTTTACATTCTTTCATAGAAAACCCCCAACTTAAATTGAAGAGGCAACTGATACCCTATCATCAGCAGCATACCTAGAATTCTACCTCCATATTGAAATCAAGGGGTTCAAACCATTGAAACCAACCTCCGGCACCACCGAATAAGTTTTCAGTGGCTCCGTCTACAGAACTGCCGGGCGCGTACCAGGCGGTGAATAGGGAATGCCCTGTCCATGCGGGATAGTCAGTTCAAAGCATGGAAAGTCTGATCGCGAACTGTGTGGAGAAACCCCACGTCCTATGCGGAATAAAGACCCTTTTATATTTATCGTCCAAGAGCAGACTCACTGGGGGTCGTAGAAAATGTTAAATTTCCTGCCCCTACCCATTTCTCTCATTTTCAAGTCGCAATCAAAACTCGTTACCCCGGTTGCCCCTTCCACCTTTATTACTTTCTTCTTTTACATTATGTTGTCATTGAAAACATATAGAATCTGGTGTTACTGATATAGGACAGTAGTCTTTGGTACTATGAATGTGAAATTGATGCATTGTGTTGCAATTGACTCTGGTGTCTTATGGACTTCGGCTCTTGACCACTCTGTTCGGTAATTTGGTTATTACCCCCCATTTGCATAAAAAAATGAATTGATTAACTTGTTTTCGTCCTGATATATTGGTCGTACAACTCTAACTAATCAATTGAAATCATTGAAACCAACCTAAATAGCAATCGGTTTATATCCTGATCTGCAACAACACAGGTTGACGTCTCCAGATCGTCATGACTGGACATGGATATATTGACATTGGTATTTTCCGTTCAAATGATATACCAATGGTAAAACTGTCAGTAGTAATTTAAGTTTTAGGTATTTTGTATAAAGGTCTAGAGTCATAATATATATTCATGTTAAAGATGATTTGAGACGTTGTCTCATAACCCCTGGCGAGGATCCAGGCAATCAGAAAAAAGGATCCAGGCAATCAGAAAAAAGGGGGGTTCCAATTGAAAATGAAAGGACATTTCACCTGGCGGAGCGAGGCGCGAAAAATGTTGGGGGTATTTCTTAATAAAACTTCTGGATATTCATTAAAAATACATGATTGTCCAGAATAAAGGGGGTTCCAACCCCCGGACCCCCCTCTGGATCCGCCGATGTACTCCATATCCTTTCCTTCGCCATTTAATTATCATTTAGTCATTTCAAGCATAGAACCGGATATACGTATTGATTAGGACTCAAAATATGACCAAATTGGGAAAAAATTGTAGAATCAAGATTTTTTACCCAATTTTTGAGCATTTTAGCAAGTTTGAAATGGAGAGGCTAAACCTGTATTTCTTATCAAAAAGGGGTAAGGAAATTGAAAATAGGGCATCAAATTAAAGCTAATATCATTGAATTGATGAAATATCATACGCTGGTCGTTTGAGGGATACTGGACGTCAAACGAAATTTTTGTAAAATTTATCCTATTTGTTTAAAGCCAATTACATATAGCATTGAAATTAACATGATACTTCAGTAAATAATTG
This sequence comes from Modiolus philippinarum, assembly GCA_002080025.1. NCBI lineage: Eukaryota > Metazoa > Mollusca > Bivalvia > Mytilida > Modiolidae > Modiolus > Modiolus philippinarum. The sequence goes on along the minus strand of MJUU01066223.1, from coordinate 141,555 downwards.
TATAAAGTGCTTTGGGAACGGTTAGCACAAAAGACAAGCAGTTTGTCAGATCTAACATTGATTTTTCTCCACTAAAGTTTATAATTAATGGTGTGCACTTACTCAAAGATCTTGGCACTGGGCTTTTGATATCGAATGTACATGTACTTAAATTTCATACCATTTTTTCATTCCGCGAAATATGATATTTAGCATGTCTGCATCTGATTATGCAAAATGTTTTGATTTTATCCATACTGACGAGACATAAATGGCCGTATTCACAGCTGAAATTCATTGTAACTATTGTCTTTTAAATTTATAATTCCTTCATATCAGATACTTGTAATTAACTTACCATATTTTTTTCTGCAAAAGAGCACTCTGACATTGTTTACATAGACTGCTATGTCTCGTGAACAACACCAATCCGATAGTTGGTATTGTAGATAACCTTTGATGTCTTTTGTGATGTGATTGATTGCTGTTACATGTTCGGTGAGCAACACTACTGTACAGCTATAACGTTGAAAAAAAAATACCAAATTCAATTCCAATTATAATGGGAAAATCCGCCTATAGCATGCCTGCTAACTTTTGAAAATCGCTGCGTGTCAAATAAGGAAACTCCTAATAACTTGGCTGTAGAGGGTCTTATGGTATGCTTTTGGTGTTTATAGTGTTCTTATGTGTTTCATCATTACATTTAACTCATCTTTAGTTGTTTAATTTGTCTTCAAGTGTGTTTTATTTGGAATTTCAACTTTTGATTTTTGTAGCCTCCATGGGGGTTTTCTCTAAAAAACTCCCAGAAAGCGGGAAGGTTGGCGGGCCTTCTATAGACACAATTCCTTCTAAAATAAATTCGTTTAGTGCTGTGACGCTTTTTTCAGTCGGAGATCTTAAAGGGAGCGAAGGACATTGTAGCGAAATTTAACTTGTTCATGGTGGACATTTTAGCGAATTACAATTTAAGTTGCCAGTAACAAATTGATGAACAATTTGGTGAATCACATGAAAACATATAATTATCTAGAATAAAAAAAAATGTGACATATAGATACAGCGAAAAATGGATAACAGCTATACTTCTTTGATAGAAATTAAACAAATAAAATAAAAATGTTTACATCGACGATCTCCTTACTTTTGACAATCCCCAGTTTTTAGACTATGTCGCCCTCATTTACCCACAAGAACTGAAACTTAATAAAGCAAACAATGATTCTAAATACT
>MJUU01066223.1:120105-139119 GCA_002080025.1 Modiolus philippinarum | reverse complement strand
TGTCATTTTATTGTTTTTCTTGTGCAGTTCCCTGGTTGATTGTGACATGTGATTGTAATGTTCGGCCATCGTAAGTGTTTTTACCTGTTATCTTTCCTTCATTAATTATAGTTTTTACTTGGCGTCCGTTGGTGTCCGTCCGTTGTAAACTTTTCCAAGAATATTTCTTCTCTTGAACCACTGGGCCAATTTTAACCAAGCGTGGCCTGTGTCATTACCAGGGTATTTAGATTCAGCATTGTGTCCGAGGACCATACAACATGGCTGCTATTACTAAAAGTAGGACACAGGAATAAATTGCCAGTTTTGACAAATAACTCAAAAACCGTTAGATATCGAAATTCCGATTCTGCAATTTTGAAGAAAATCCGGAAACTTGTTTTGAATTTATTGCAGTTTTGCCGTAATATCATTGTTGTGGAGACCGCTGATGATCCCTACCATGTAAAATATAAGGGGTGAAACACCAAACAATAAGTATGCGAAACATCTCTAAACTACGAATTAATTAACAGTCAACAAATCTACAAATGTAGGTTACTGAATATAATTTACATTCAAATATATATATGTTTACAATAAAAATCAGTCTATCAGCTGATAACTTTAGAATAAACATCGATAAATTATAATGCCCCTTTTTAATCCCTTGAAAAATTTGATTTCTCTACCCTCTATACTACCTTACCACATAATCTTATAAAGGAAAAATTCAGACGCCTTATTCAATGGGCATTCAAAACATCCGATTGTGAATATATATGTTCTAATTCCTTTAAAACACATTTTAGTAATACAAAATAAAAGAACTCAATTAATTGGACTTGTCTTGATATGATTTCAGCACTTGAATTTTTACTTATTTATTTATTTTTATTTATCGCCAGGTCATAGGAATTCCTATGGGTACCAATTGTGCACCACTTAAAGCGGACCTCTTTTTGTATTGTTATGAATCTCAGTTTATGACCAAAATCAGCAAAGCCCCATCTAAACAGCTTTAAAAAACACTTTCCGATATGTGGGTGATATTTTAACGTTAAATAATGACGACTTCAATACGTATTATAAGGACATCTACCCTTAAGAACTCACTTTGAATAAAGCCAATTCTAATAATCATCATTGTCCGTTCTTAGACATGAATATTGATACAAGGAATGGTAAATTAGATACTAAAATTTATGATAAAAGGCACGATTTTTCTTTTCCCATAATTAATTATCCATTTCTGGATGGCGATGTTCCATTAGCGCCATCATATGGTGTTAACATATCTCAACTTGTTCGATTTGTTCGAGTATGTAATAACGTTTGCGATTTTAATGAACGGAATCTTTTCATAACTAAAAACTATTACATCAGGGTTTTCGTTATCATAAACTTGTTAAAACCTTTACTAAATTTTATATCGATATAAAGACTTAGTTCATAAATACAATGCAACCTGTAAACATCTAATCAAGGCTGGTATTTCACATCCCTTATTTTACGGCAATGTTTTACATAAGAGTAAAAAATACTTAAACTCGCCTAACAAACTTATAAAACCTTTAAATCGACTTATTCATAAGGGTTATAATTACGATATTGTCTTCAAGTCATTACGTATGGCCTTCTTTGGTATTAACCTTGTTTTTTGATAGGGTCTTTGCATTTTAACTAAACACATTCTAAATTTCTAAAATCTGTATTGCATGGACACGGGTTATGTATTCCGGTATATACATGAAATCATTATGCTAAACTCCTCACAGGAATGGATCTTGATGGAAGCTGTATACTGAGGGTACATAACTTACTTTGTCAGTTGGTAATGGATCTGGAGCTGGCATGTCAGCTACCTGCTAGTAGTCTCTTGTGATTTCATGTTTATGTCCGTATATTTAGTTTTTTCAGTTTAATTTTTCAAAGTTGACTCAGTTCTGTTGCCAACTGAATTTTACTGTTGTTACGATTGTTTTTTTATTTATCACAGTGGCTATAGGGGGAAGGTTTTGGCCAAATAAAACAAGTTTAACCTTTGCGCCTGTCCTAAGTCAGGAAATTTATTAAGCCTTTGTGTGTCTTGTCTAGGATGATGTTTATTTCACTGAACTTGATTGCTGTTTATTTTTGGGCCGACTCCGATCTGCCGTTGGGTGTGGGGTTTCCTCACCGTTCATTGAAGATCTTATGGTGGCTTTGAGTTGTTGTTACTCCCCTTTGGGTCGTTGTCTCTTTGACACATTCCTCGTTTCCATTCTTATTTCTATATCAAAGGTAATTAATCAAATATGAACATAATGATCATATAGATATTTTAGATAGATCAACACTTTCTTCCTGAGTGGGTTTGGATGATTTTTAATCACACACTTCTGCAACAAAACTTTATCTCGCACGCCAACAACTTGCACCTATCTATCAAGTTTACCTCAGAACTATCGAAGACTACCATCTCCTTCCTTGAAACTAGACACTTTTCTATTCATCGTGGAAACCGAAACCGAATCCGAAACCGAGACCGACACCGAAACCAGCATACACAGAATGAATTGCTCTTAAAATGTTAAATCATTGTTTAACTTTTTCATTCGTTCAATGATGATACCCCAGTTTTTGTAGGGGTCCACACTGCTAGTGCTTTAGTTATGTAGTGTTCTTGTTCATTTTTGTTTATTTGTTTTGTCTTTGTCATACTGTCTAAATTCGTGTTGGATATGAATTGCCGTGATTTTGGACTTATGATTTTAGAATTCCCCTTTTCCTCGTTCTTGCTTCGGTATTCGTTTGCCGATGTATTCAATTGCTTAGCTTTCTTTTTAAAATCAATGCATTAGACATTCTATCGTTAATTAATAAAATATAATAGAAGTTATTTGTAATTCGATAAAAAAAAATCCAAATTAAAAAAAAAATTATTTATTTATTTTTTATTATTATTTTTTTATTTTATTTTATTATTTTTATTTTATTATTTTTATTTTTATTTTTTTTTATTATTATTTTTATTATTTTTTATGCAATTTCTTATGTTGATTCCTATTGATTATTTATCCTTTATACCAGTAACTTCGGTATTTTGTTATTTATTACATTTAACGTTTGTATAAGACTGCAAAAATTAAGGCGCTGCCCTTATTGTTGTGGCCGGCGTCTGTGGATAGGATTTTTTTTTGCAATTTTATTCATGAAAATATTTATTTCAAATTCACTCAAAAACCATGGTTGCTAAGAAGAATTCCAAACAAATTGCATGTCTTGGACACTTTCAGGAAATTTACCAATGTTGGAACCCTGTTTTCAATTTCTTACGCATTCAAAATTATGCTTGGTATCAAAGAATTGTCCTAGTTTCTTAATTATATGCAAAAATAAAAAAAATTATTGGTCTTCGATATTTTCAGGAAATTTACCAAAGTTAGAACCAGAATGAAAATTCCAACAGCTTGTTACATATCTGCGCACTGCATGCAGCAATGTCCAATTTTAATGAAATTCTATTAAGACGAAAACACTTAATTCACTTTCTAAAGAACTCTTATCTGTGGATTAACATTAAAATTTATAGCATAAAACTAAGTCCAAATACGCAAAAATATGGAAAAACCAAACAAAAAATTTCCATTTTTTTCAGCTGGAGATAATTTTCTGACAATTATCTAACTTCTGACCACTTTTTAATAAATTCCAATAAGATTTAATAACTTTATTCAACTCTTGTTATTTCAAATGTCCTTTTTTCAAAAGAGCTTAAATGTTGCGATATACAAATTCATCAATTGCAGCATAGAGTAGGTATTAAAAGTAATGTTTTAATTTTATGGTTTAAACTCATTGCGTGAACGAGACCCAAAACAATTCAGGTTTTGAAAATTTTATTTCTTGAGTTTTGTATGTTGCTATAAACAAAATTCATGAATTTTAGCTAAAATGAAAAAAAAAACGAATTAAAAGTCAACCTTTCCAACCTTATTAAAAAAAATATCAAGAGGTTAAATTTTGAAAAACTTAGATAATTTGGTAAAGCTTTTCGAATCTTTTCAATGCTAAAATTCGTGAAATTTGTACATCACATTATATAAATCTCCTTTGTTAGGATATACGAAATAACTTTTCAAGATCTATTATTTTTTTGGAATTCTGCCTAGCAACCAAGCCTGCTCTCAAACATTTGCAAAATTTATTTAACTCGATGTGAGAAATTTCATAATCAACTAGTTCTCGTTATGGAAACTATATATTCACAATTGAGACAAAATATAAATGCAATCAGAGATCGCATAATATTCAGATCAACAGGCATACCGAAACGAAAAAGGTCAGAAAACNTGCTAAAATTCGTGAAATTTGTACATCACATTATATAAATCTCCTTTGTTAGGATATACGAAATAACTTTTCAAGATCTATTATCTTTTTGGAATTCTGCCTAGCAACCATACCATTTTAAATACCTTTTGGTGAAAACAGTCATTTTCAATACCTTAATTGCAAAAATATTTGATTCCAATTTTGGTAAATTTCCTGAAACTCCTAAAGACCATTTAGTTTTGGGAATACAGAAAATATATAAACGTTAGTATTGTCCTGATTATAATGATACCTTACTGAGCAGGCGAGACACATGGTTCCGAGGAACCTTTACGAATTTTTACCTTTTTTGCATTTATTGAAACTATCATAACGTTCGTTTTAATTTATGAATTCAATTTGAATTTAGTATTATGAATAAATTTCTGATCGTCAACTGCTTTCATGTATGAACCTTTATGTCTTTTTTCTCTAATTTCTATCCAGTTTTCACACTTTCTGAACGGTGTGGTAACATTTGTTCTCCTCTCTAGAGAGGAGAACAAGTTTCGTGAGATTTCCAGCCAAATTTTTTCGGAACACAATCCTCAGTGTTTTTCATCCAGTCATTAGAGAAACAGTTTCCAAAACTTAAACACGTTAATTATATAATTTCTCACATCTCGTTAAATAAATTTTGAAATGTTTAAGAGCTCGGCAAGCCTGCTTTCAAACATTTGCAAAATTTATTTAACTCGATGTGAGAAATTTCATAATCAACTAGTTCTCGTTATGGAAACTATATATTCACAATTGAGACAAAATATAAATGCAATCAGAGATCGCATAATATTCAGATCAACAGGCATACCGAAACGAAAAAGGTCAGAAAACATGATTTTGCTATCCTAAATCAAAGATGAATAATTAAAACATAGTCTAAATTGGGAATAAATTCCCAAATGGCTTGCCATACAACAGACACTCTTGGTGATTCAAGATGAAGAACAACAATAAAAGCGTTGTTCCTTTTCTTGTTTTTTACCATGTATTTGTAGAGACTTTGTCTCATGTACATTTACTCCATATCCTTTTATTCACCACTGATTATAACATGCAATAAAGACAAACAAATCACAATTCATTCTGTATTATATGGTTACTGTGTCGGTCTCGGTTTCGGATTCGGTTTGGGTTTTGACGATGAACAGTAAAAATGTCTGCTACTAGTCTTTATCGGAAGGTGAACTGTCCACAGATTTATGTTTCAAACCCACGGACACTAACCAATACCTTTTGCCCAGCAGCTGTCATCCTGCATATGTAAGCAAAAACGTTCCATACAGCCAAGCTCTCAGACTAAGACGAATTTGTTCGAAGGAAGTCTCCATGAAAAAACGATTATGTCAACTCAAAAACTATCTTAAACGAAGAGGTTATAAAGCAGCAACATAAAAAATCCTTTCACAAAGCTCTGAATATACCAAGGAGCACCTTGCTAAAATACAAAGAAAAAAAAAGAACAAAAGAACACCTTGTGTTCTCACATACCCATCCTTCACTGAAAAAAAACAACTTTTAACACCGTTCGTAAGCACTGGACATCTGCGGAAAAAAAGTCTCACATTTTCCTAAATCCTTCCCGAGCCTCCTTTGGTTGCATTCAAACAACCGGGCAGCCTGAGGAGAAGTGTCAAATACTACCATTACTATAGGAAACAGTCACTCTTGTGGAGACTTAATCATTGCAAATGCTGTAAACATATGCAAAACTCGTCCACGTTTGCCAGTCAGGTCACTAGAAAAGAGTACAAAATATTTTGCACTACAAATTGCAAAAGCACGCACATCATTTATTTGCTGCAGTTTGACATTTGTAATCTCCAATGCGTGGGCGAGTCAAATCAAGCATTCCACAAAGGTTTGAACAGACACAGAAGTGACCGTAGTAAAAGTCACTTCTGCCCGTGAGTCAACACTTCAGGTTGTCAAACCACGGTATCGAGGATTTCAATAGAATGAAAATCCTCATCATTGAACAGAACTGCCAATGGAGTGATTCCCAACGTTAAGACCGAGGAAGATTTGGATCATACCTGACGGAACAAACAGAAAACAATAGAGCTATAATATTAACCAACGGTGGGTTCGAGGGTTGCACTATAACAAATACTTAATAATAATTATATATATATATATATTGTTATTTCCAAAGTTGACAATATTATTATAAACCTAAGATATAATCCTTAAAAACTTGTATGTAAAAATATTTGACATTCTTTGTGCACTGCTAATTGTGAAGATACATTGTTAAATTTACCCGTGTGAAAGAAAAAAAATGACATTTTATGTACATCTTCCACTTATTTTTAGCTCACCTGGCTATGCCAGGTTGAGCTTTTGCCATCACTTGTGGTCTGTCTTCCGTCGTCTGTCGTCCGTTCGTCCGTCCGTCGTAAACTTTTTTTCAAAAATCTTCTCNTCTGAAACCACTGGGCCAATTTAATCCAAACTTGGCCTGGGTCATCACCAGGGTATGTAGTTTAAAAAGGTGTTCGGTTAGTCCGAGGACCAAACAATATGGCTGCGGTTACTAAAAATAGAACATAGGGGGTAAATTGCTGTTTTGGCAAATAACTCAAATACCGTTGCAGAAATAAAAAATCTGACAGACATAAAAAAATTGTTCAGAATGACGGGATCTATCTGCCCTGCAACGGAAAACCCGTTTCAGATTTATAGCCCTTTTTCCGTATAATTTTCAAAATTTATGCATTTTTTATTTTTTATTTCAAAAACTGTAACAGATAGAGGTGAAGTGTAAATTGCAAAAATGTTCAGCATATCAAGATCTACATACTCTGAAATTTTGAAGAAAATCCAACTACCTGTGTTGTAGTTATTGACTCTTTTTCACCAAAAAAAAAAAAAAAAAAAAAAAATTCAAATGCCATATTGTTATAGGTTATTTCCCTTTAAATTCTGTTTTCAAATCTTCTTTGGTTTACTTTTCTGTTTTAAGTTTTAGTGAAATTTCCTACTATCACTTTATTAAAAATAATTATTTGTTACACAATCAAGAGCAAAAAGTGTTTTTGTACAAATTGTTACTTTTTTTTGCAAAAATACTTTCATGATCTTTACTTATTTCACAAATTAATAATAATTGTATATAAATGTATATTGTAACCTTTTGTAATTTTTGATTGCCCACCATGCAAACATCTCTACCAGATAGATATTGAAGTAGTATCTTAACTTCATTGCCTGCATAACTTTATTACTGACCTGTATGGCTATGCCATGGTGATCTTCTTGGCATCACTGTGTCAGGGGTCCGTCCATTGTAAACTTTTCATTCAAACATCTTGTTCTCTGAAACCGCTAGGCCAATTGGAACCAAACTTGGGCACATAGTCCTTAGGTGGCCCCTTTAAAAAAAAGTCTGGCAAGTCCGTATCATATCTACGATAGCCGCCAGCAGGGAAGGCGGTTTAACATTGGACCCTATGGGAAAGCATTCAAAGATCTTCTTCTCTGAAACCACTGCGCCAATTGGAACCAAACTTGGTCACAATAGTCCTTTGGTGGTCCCTTTAAAAATTGTGTCCGTCAAGTCTGCACGTCATCCAAGATGGCCGCCAGTGGGGAACTTTGTCGAATATTGGACAATATTGCAAAAATCTTCTCCTCTGAAAATACTGGGCCAGTTGGAACCAGACTTAGTCACAATGGTCCTTAGGTGGCCCTTTTATAAATGCGTTAGCATGTCCACATCATATCCAAGATGGTCGGCAGGAGGGAACGTGTTTTTAACATTGGACCCTATAGGGAAACATATTCAAAGATCTTCTTCTCTGGAAGTACATGGCCCATTTGAATCATACTTAGTCACAATGGTCCTTACTTGGTCCCCTTCATAAAATGTGTCCGCATAGCATCCAAGATAGCAGTCAGTGGGGAACATTGTTTAACCTTGGATCCCATGGGAAATCATTCAGAGATCTCCTCTGAAAATACTATGCCAATTGGAACCAAAGTGAGGTACAATGATCCTAACATGGTCTTCTTCAAGAAAGGTAACAGTCGGTCTATGCCCTATCAAAAATAGCTGCCAGTGGGGAAAATAGTTTAATTTTGGATCATGTTACATCAGCAAACTTCAAAATGAGACCCTTAAACAGTCAATAAACAATTTTGAAAATGAGAACCGTAAACGTTGTGATTATTTTGACTTATTGTGTCAGCCATTGCCTAGGTGAGCGATACAGGCTCTTGAGAGCCTCTTGTTGAGATGTGTTATCAATCAAAATAATATGATAACGTGTTTAAGACACTGAAGAAAGTCATCTGTTGACTGAAAATTTTGTCACTTAAAAAGTAATCTCAATGGTATGTTATTTTTTGTTCAGATTAGAATTTAAAAAAAAATGCTGATTAATTTTTAAGAAAATGATTTCGGCGACATCAAATGTTATTATGATGACGCAAATGTTAGGCAAAAAGATGATGATTTCCAATATGCAATTAAAACAATTGTTTTTAATGTAATCTTCTAATATTCAGACGCCCCGATGTCTTCCGTGTTCCATTAATCAATATTTCACTCAAACAGTTTATGAAAATTGAAACTACTTCACTTAAAATGGCAAATTTAATAATTTATACCACAATATGATGTATTAACTACCCAAGTCAAAAGATTGATCCAATTTGAAATTATAAAGTATTTATTCAAAAAGCAAATAATTGATGAAATTGTTCATTATAATTATTATACAAAACATATCAGTAGTCAGTGTAACAAAGGAAAAATGAAATTCAATTAAAAAAAGCACGGTACTCATTTGCAATATGCAGAAAAAAGTTAAACAGCATGCAAGCTACATGTAAACAGGACAAGCAGTTAGGGAGTTGTAAATACTCAAAAGATTTCGAAAAGGTTAGACACGAAAGACATGTGAATATTTAAGATGTCCAAAAATATATATTAGTTTGTATCATTGGGAATAATTTGAAATTTGGACTTAAAAAGTTGTATCGTATAACAATTTTCAGGTTTGTCGGGTTAGACATTTGCAGGTCTATTGAACAGCTGTTGTCTGTATACCAATACTATATGTTTTGCGGGTCCTTCGTTACCTTTTAAGTATACTAGATCAGTCTGAAATCCAGTGTTATTTAAACAAAAGAAAATGAACTCTCGTTTAGAAAAGATAAAAATGTCGATTGCAACGCGTAAATCGTTGCCAGGGCCTGATAAAAGTTACTTATAACAAGAAAATTTATACTCTGTTATGTTCATGTGACGTATCTTGATATTGACAAATGATATTTTTTAAATTTTTTTGATATTGCTCGAATATTTTTAATGAAAAGTGAGATTTCCCGGAATAAACATGGTTCCAAACCGTTTTGGATCTAGGCATTTCCTTATAACGAAAATTTCTAGGAAAAAATATACTTTGCAATGAAATATTTATCGATTCATTTGCAAATTTTGGACTGGGTACACGCAGTGGTTTTGACGAAATAAAGTATACAAAACGACCGTTTATACCTCGCAACCATCAAGATTACATAGGCAATATCGATTTTTACTCACTAAGCACGTGGGGTCTTTGAATGGGTTTTAACTGAAGGCACACCCTTTTCCTTAATCTTGTGTTGATGATTACCCTTTGAGATCGTGGGTAGAAAAGGAAAATGGTGCTGTTTCGAAACGATATAATTTTGCCTAGTAACATATAGGATTAGATTTGGATCTCAGCGTTTCTTATGCACGAATCGTTACTAAATTAACCTAGAAATAAAGTATAAAAAATCTATCTGTACATATAATCTTGTCTGGGTACATGCATTTTAACGTACTCTAGCAATTGATTTTGACCAGTGTGTCCATTCAATATTTTCATCACGACAGTAAATTATGTGTGGAATTCGCATATTACCTCTTCTTGTGGGCAAGTTTAATCACTTTTTAACTACAAAGTAAAGATCTGGGAATTGAATGACGTTTTCACTAAATATTGTATTTGTTTATTTCTTTTGAAATCTTGACATTTTGTTGATTGTTTATTTTCGTCGCCATGCTGTTAATTTGTTCCGAAAAAGTTATGAGACACAGAAGGATTTTTCTAGAAGGGAGATTATTTTATACCACTAGATTTCCCGCTGAGATAAAACTAGATTTTGTCACTTTTCAATACATTTAATTACGGGTCAACACCAAAGTGGAAAAGTGCAACAACGAATACTTAAAGAAAGTATATTCTGAAAAAGCGAAGCTACATAACTTAGATTTATAATAGACGTCTTGTATTATCAAAATGTCAGTGAGCTCCAGACAGTCAAACCACATGAAATACAAATACTTAAAGCTATGAATTTTGCATAATTTTTCTACATTTCTGCATTACATATACATACATCGCCTACTTTTGTTTTATTTTGCTGGTTTTATTAGATTGACTTTATATTTTGAATCCAGGTATGAAATTTTGATATGCTCACCACAGTAAGCCTGGAGGTCAAACAGATCTAGTATAAATAGTATGAACAAATTTCCCATACTGTGGTTATGATACATAATAAAATAGTCCGGAGACTGTAAATCCCATAGTAATAATAAAGCTATATAAAAACAAACGTTATCGTTTTATAATATGAAAATGACCACAGGATATGTTTGTTAAGTTTCTTTTTGTTCTACATATTTAATTAAACACCTACAATGGCCGGGAACTACAATCACATGCTATAATTTACAAGCGAACTGCACTAGAAAAACAATAATGAAAACAAGAGAAAAACATAAATAACGATAGGAACTCGGGATAGCCGGACTTGGTACCGGCACTAGCAAAAGTGCGACAGTGTTTTTCCAGCAGACTATGTTCCTTGGGCTAGCCGGCAGTTTAGCGGACCCATATTTCTGAATTACGTTTTGTCGTTTGCTTTTCTTTTCCAAGATAGTGGTCACTGAGTAAGTAGTCTACCTGTATTGGGTTTTATTCGCATGTTTATTTTACTGTAGGGAAACGGGAAAGAGAAAGGGGAGGTTTGGGTATCCATAAACCGGTTTAACCCTACCACTGGCTTTTGCTAGTGCCGGTACCAAGTTTGGATGTGAGAGTAAGGTTACGCTGGTTAAAATCGCCAAGGGTAGAAAAAATGCGAGCGAATTGTACAAGTTGAGATATATACACCCCGTAGGATGGAGCTAGGGGAAGTCGCCGCCAATAAAGGGAAAATTGGTAATCATCCCTTTTATCATAAATTTTAGTTTTTATTTTACCAAAGTCAATGATGATACTTAGATCAAGAAAAGGGCATTATTGCCTTATTAAGTTTCAGTTATTGTGGGTAAATAAGCTAAAAACTGGGCATTGTCAATAGTAAGGATATCGTCAATGTACATGCTATTATCATTGAAAATAGATATACTGTTTAGTACAGTTCCATTTTGTAGTTTTTTCATGAAGCCCCGTTCGTAACAGAACAGAAAATCTTGTATTGTTGATGAGGCATCAATTTTATATATTTTTGAAATAAAACAAAGGTAGCAGAACATAATAGGAACAAACATTAAGCCCAAAGACATGCCAAAATAATAATAGTAGAAAAAAGATGAAGAAAATGGACGCCTTAAAACACAGGATGTAAGAAAAAAATCACAAACATAAAATTTAAAACTACATTTTGTATAACTTGAGCAGTTGCAGTGCGAACCATAGTAAAGCAGTTGCAGTGTCAGCAAGAGTAAAGCAGACGCAGTCACGGCGAACAAGAGTAAAGCAGACGCAGTCACGGCGAACAAGAGTAAAGCAGACGCAGTCACGGCGAACAAGAGTAAAGCAGTCGCAGTCACGGCGAACAAGAGTAAAGCAGACGCAGTCACGGCGAACAAGAGTAAAGCAGTCGCAGAACAGTCGCAACTTGGGAAGTGGGAACAAAAGTAAATCAGTCGTAGTGTGAACAAGAGTAAAGCACTCGAAGTGTGAATAAGGGTAAAGCGTTCACAGTATGAACAGGAATGACATCATATACTAAAGTTAAACTTGTCCTGCTTCTGGCAAGTCATCTGACAAACTGTCACTGAGTCACTGAAGAATTGAGGATCTATACTTTGCTTCGTTATTTGTTTGCTTCACGGTCATATATAAGTGTTTTTTTGTTCACTGGTGGGTTCATTAACAAAACTTTTCATTAAATGAAATGAAAAATCAAATAATACTGAGTAAAATATTTCATTGGGTTTGTTGATTTACCGTTTGGTAATCGTACTAAATCGAGTCATTTATAAGAAACCATTTTCTTATGAACCTATAATTATTCCCACAAGCTTTGTTATTGATTGCAAGATCGGTGGAAGAAAGTTCCATTTTGATGTATTGATCAAATCACTCCCAGTTTAATATGGTGGATTTGCATTTGAAAGTACAAATTATTCTCACTTAGAACAGTACATTATATCTGGTATAATTTTCAATGATGGATTATACAGCCAAGCTATAAGGCTAGTTCCTTGATAAATCAATAAAATGTTAATTATTTCTCTTTTGCATCATCCTGTATGTATTTTATCGTTGGTGTTATTCCTGTCATCGACAGATTAGCTTCATATTTGCTTGACCTCAAACTCACTTTAGAAATCAATTGCAAAAGCTTTGAATGATTTCTCCAGAGGATGAAATACTGTGTGAAAATATATGACATAGTTATGGATCGTGACACTAACACAAAGTTCTGTGATAAAATTTCTTCTTTCGTGTTGGAAAAGTCTTCATTCTTCGGCAAAAAACAAACAATGATTAAAAATAATCAAGAAAATATAATCCTGGGGCCTGTTTAATGAAAGTTTCCTAGATAAGCTATGTAATATGATGGTCATGTCTTAGGAGCGTCCTAAGTCATGACTTAGAACGTAAATTTGATTTAAGACCTACCTAAGACATATCTTAGCTAAGATTGAAAGAGACTTTCAATAAACAGGTCCCTGATTCGGTGATTGGCACGCCATAAAACCGGTTTAACCCACTATTTTTGAATCTGACAATTTTCCATGTGTTTTAACATCTGTCTTGTCTTTTTGCCCTTTTAATTTCGGCTTTGAACAATTCTATCCAATAATTTTGTTATTGCCCCATAATCACAAATAAAACCCATTGTAATAATTAGATATTCAAGTAACTCACGATAGGGCTCAAGATTTTATTTTACAATGTACTTTTCTTTCTCTAAGCCAGACGTAAGTCATTATTAAAAACTTAATGAAAATTGTCTATGCAATTTTATTTTAGTTCTTCTTAATGTGCTAATAACTTGGCTAGAACCTATTTACTTGAATCAATTGCTTTTAGGAGAAAAGTGAGAAACTGTCGGTTGTTTCTTTGAGGAGTCAGTGTGAAACCCTTTTGTGTTACTGATAGTCTAAAAAGAGAAATATAATTCATCTGTTCAAATCAATATTTAAACACAAATCATTGGTTTATCATCCTGTAATAGAAAAACTATGCTTCGAGCGCCATTTTTATGATCAACATAGACATTTAAAGGCACTATAGCAAACCAATATTTCCCAAAGAACAAGTGCATGATCTTTCACCAGTTTTCACCATGATTACATGAGTTGTCTATTTCGGTCAAAAATGTGATTTAAATAAAGTTCTGAACTTTATTAGTTTTTTGCTCAACGGTTGCTAAGGACTTTTTCGAAAAATTAACTTGTTGCTTGGGACATGAAAGTCACTTACGGTTGGCAATACCATTTATTTCTTCTTTAAAACATAGCAAAACTTTTTGCATATGGTTGCTAAGGACTTTATGACAAATACCGTCATTGCTAAGGACGTTGATCTTTGACCTTGACCTCATTTTGTCAGCAATATTGAACTGAACATTTTTTTTATCTTACAGTGTCCTTGTATCTTTAATATTTTTTGAAAAATAAGCAAAAAACCCTAAAATCGGACCTCAAAAAATGGTTTTTGGCCATAGGTCCCAGGTACCAAATGTAGACACACATTTCCTCCAATACATTTGATCACTTATCTCTTGCAGTCTACAAGTTTAAGCGATAACAAGGTTTAAGGTCATCGGCGACCTTGACCGGTGACCTTTGATCATGACATTTTTAGATGAACATATATCACTTATGAACAATTGTTTAGGTTTCAGGTCTCTACGACTTATCGTTAGGGAGTATTAAGCATTAACGGAAACTCAAAATCTTTCAAAGGGCGAAAACTCATATAGAGAGTCTTCAAATCTCTTCGGACCAAATTTAACAAAGTTGCGTCTCATGACAATGAATATTTTCCTCATTACATGTTTGCAGCCATCTATTACGGTTTACGACTTAAAGCGATAACAAGGCCAAAGATCATCGGTGACCTAGACCGGTGACCTTTGACCTTGACATTTTTAGATGGTCATATATGACTTATGAACCATGGCTCTACGACTTATAGTTTCTGAGGGAAAAAAATACGGAAACTTTAAATTTTCAAAGGGCAATAACTCAAAAAGTACCATACCGCACGGTTTCAAAGTTCCGTCATGGCCTAAGGAACATTTTCCCATTACACTAAATCAGCTATCTTTTACGTTTTCCGAGTTAAAGCGATAACAAGTTTTTTGTGCCGAGGCAGATGATTACTAAAAATAGCTCAGTATGCTGCCCTCAGTTTTAAGGTCCCACACTGATGTCCGTTTATCACACCAAGTATGATATGTTGCGTAGTTTTGAACCTTGAGTTGCGGCGGAACAAAAAGAATAAAAAAAATAATAGTCCGAAGAATTACAATAAGGTCTTTAGCTGTGGTGAAGGACCTTAATTAAAACCACGAATAGCGAAAAAAAAAAAAATGAATTCACGTCTAAACCACAAATATCAACGATCTTTTTTCAAACCTCAAATATTTGTATTCTTAAAAATTTCTGTTTGCACCATGAAAACTGGTATATTAAAAGAACGAATTTTTGTCAAAACCACGAATACCATATAACGATGTTTTATTCATTACCAATAGCAGTATGAAATAACAAAATTTAACCGATCTTCGAATTCCATTACCCTAAAAATAATGTCATCAAAATCACATCATTCTCTTTGGAATACGGATGTAAATAACTTTATATTCTAAGAAACCAAGATTTCATTGAGTTAGTTTTGAAACTGCTTTTTAGCTCAAATGACCTAAAAGGCCATGTGAGCTACAGCCATGACTTGGCGTCCGTCCGTCCGTCCGTCCGTCCGTCGTAAACTTATTCTCCGAAACCGCTACGCCAATTTTAACAGGGTGTGTAGATTCAAAATTGTGTTTGATTAGTTCGAGGACCGAACAACATGGCTGTCGTTACTAAAAATAGCACGTAGGGGTAATTTGCTGTTTTTGGCAAATAACTCAAAACCATTACAAATAAAAAAAATCTGACAGAGGTAAAAGTGATCAGCATGACAAGATCTACCTGCCTTGCAATTTTGAAGAAAATCCGAAATCTATCTGAGAGTTATTGCCCTTTTTCCGCGAAATTTTCAAAATATTTTTTTATTTTTTATCTTCAAAACTATAACAGATAGAGGTCAACTAAAAAATTTAAAAATGTTCAGCATATCAAGAACTAGCCACCTAGAAATTTTGAAGAAAATCTGAATACGTATAGAGGAGTTATTGCTCTTTATTGGTCAAACTTTTTGTAACTCTACTTATTTAGCCTTGTATTTCAATAAAGATTTGAGATAGAGGTTAATATTTAAGCAACAATGCTTTAGTATGTCAAGGACTACATTTTATTTTCATGATGGAAGTTGTGGACCTCAACCAAGATGGCCGTCAGCGGGGAACTTAGTTTAACATTGGACCCTATAGGAAAATGCATTCAAAGATCTTCTCCTCTGAGACTTCTTAGTCAATCGGAACCATACTTCGTCACAACTGTCCTTAGTTGGTCCACTTTGAAAAATGTGTCCGGCAAGTCCCCATCAGATCCAAGATGGCCGCCAGCGGGGAACTTAGTTTAACATCGGACCCTACGGGAAAACACATTCAAAGATCTTCTCCTCTGAGACTACTTGGCCAATTGAAACCATACTTGGTCATAACTGTCCTTCACTGGTCCCCTTTGAAAAATGTGTCTGGCTAGTCCCCATCAGATCCAAGATGGTCACCAGCGGGGAACTTAGTTTAACATTGGACCTTACGGTAAAAAAAAATAAAAAATCATCTCCTCTGACACATGTACAGTGGGCCATATTACATCTAGGTTTATTATCACATTAGAAATGAGACCCTTTGAGGTTATTGTCTATGCTAGCTTTGGACCAGGGGAGCTACAGGCTCTTGAGAGCCTGTAGTTCAATTAAAATTACAGTATTTATAACAGCCGTGTCTTTAGAAGTACGACTGATTCTGTGGTAAAAAATAGCTTGTCTCTTTGTGTATTGAGTTTGTTACTATAACTACTGAAACATACACACAACTGACACTGCTATTTGAATTAATGGTTCTAATGCCGGGAACTTTAAGTCCATATGACTATTTGAACTTCCAATCAGAGAAGGATAGGAAATTATATCACCAAAGGTTTAAAAGGCTTAAACCCTCTGTGTATACGGGCAATTTCAGATATCAAACCAGATAACCTTTTAAACATGGAATATCGAGGATTTCATTTAACAACAATGCCTTAATAGTAACGGAACGAACTTTACCAGTTCATAATTGCCTTTTCATTTTAATGATTATGAACTATTTGCTATATTTTGCATTGCAATAAAGTTCATTTCCTTTTCTATTGAACTCTTTAGCTTTTTTTCTCTAGTTTCATTCACCAGCGAGAGAAAAAAAAATAAACCAATGCTAATCATATGAAATATTATACGTATCAGATATTTGAACGTTAGAATTGGTTTCTAACAAATCGACTAATGACATACCTTTAGGATTCTGATCTCAAACGTTGTACTTCAAAGAATGTACTGGGTCCAAATCACCTTATAAGATAGTGGTTTAGGTATTGTACAACTGTTTGAAGATGCAGTTCCACAGGCATGTTTGGACGTGTTCTCGCGCAGCCTTATTCTGCTTTATATCAGAGTTACTCAACACTTCGGGTGATTGCACAAAACCAATTTTGGAAACGTGTTGAATCCAGGTTTATCAAGAAATAAGAGAGTATCTTGTCCAGTGCCTTATATAATAGTTGATTTTTTAAAAGAAAAAAGGGGGAAAAAACTTAAATTGATAATTTAGAAGTGCTATTAATAAATGTGAATACATACAGACAAAATTTAAAGGATTTTTGTAGATTATTTTATTCTGAATCGTATGTGTTCAATATTTACGTCTTCGATTGTAACATCCTATTTTCAATGTCCTACTAACTCTATATCTACATCCTATTTTCAATGTCCTACCAACTCTATATCTACATCCTGTTTTCAATGTCCTACCAACTCTATATCTACATCCTGTTTTCAATGTCCTACCAGCTCTATATCTACATCCTGTTTTCAATGTCCTACCAACTCTATGTCTACATCCTGTTTTCAATGTCCTACCAACTCTTTATCTACAGCTTTTGTTTTCAATGTCCTACCAACTCTATATCTACATCCTGTTTTCAATGTCCTACCAACTCTATATCTACATCCTGTTTTCAATGTCCTACCAACTCTATATCTACATCATGTTTTCAATGTCCTACCAACTCTATATCTACATCCTGTTTTCAATGTCCTACTAACTCTATATCTACATCCTGTTTTCAATGTCCTACCAACTCTATATCTACATCCTGTTTTCAATGTCCTACCAACTCTACATCTACATCCTGTTTTCAATGTCCTACCAACTCTATATCTACATCATGTTTTCAATGTCCTACCAACTCTATATCTACATCCTGTTTTCAATGTCCTACCAACTCTATATCTACATCCTGTTTTCAATGTCCTACCAACTCTATTTCTACATCCTGTTTTCAATGTCCTACAAACTCTATATCTTCATCTTGTTTTCAGTGTCCTACCAACTCTATATGTAATTCCTGTTTTCAATGTCCTACCAACTCTATATCTACTTCCTGTTTTCAATGTCCTACCAACTCTATATCTACATCCTGTTTTCAATGTCCTACCAACTGTATATCTACATCCTGTTTTCAATGTCCTACCAACTCTATATCTACATCATGTTTTCAATGTCCTACCAACTCTATATCTACATCCTGTTTTCAATGTCCTACAAACTCTATATCTTCATCTTGTTTTCAGTGTCCTACCAACTCTATATCTAATTCCTGTTTTCAATGACCTACCAACTCTATATCTACATCTTGTTTTCAATGTCCTACCAACTCTATATCTTCATCTTGTTTTCAGTGTCCTACCAACTCTTTATCTACAGCTTTTGTTTTCAATGTCCTACCAACTCTATATCTACATCCTATTTTCAATGTCCTACCAACTCTATATCTACATCTTGTTTTCAATGTCCTACCAACTCTATATCTACATCCTGTTTTCAATGTCCTACCAACTCTATATCTACATCCTGTTTTCAATGTCCTACCAACTCTATATCTACATCCTGTTTTCAATGTCCTACCAACTCTATATCTACATCATGTTTTCAATGTCCTACCAACTCTTATATCTACATCATGTTTTCAATGTCCTACCAACTCTATATCTACATCCTGTTTTCAATGTCCTACCAACTCTATATCTA
>MJUU01066223.1:96178-109137 GCA_002080025.1 Modiolus philippinarum | reverse complement strand
TGCAAGGACATTTCTGCTGTAAATAGTTAAATGTGCAAGGACATTTCTGCTGTAAAAAGTTTATTGTGCAAGGACATTTTTGCTATGAATAGTATATTGTGCATGGACATTTCTGCTTTAGATAGTTTATTTTTCAAGGATACGTCTGCTGTATATAGTTTAATGTGCAATGACATTTCTGCCGTAAATAGTTTATTGTGAAAGAACATTTCTGTTGTAAATTGTTAAGGGACATTTCTGCTGTAAATAGTTTATTGTGCAAGGACATTTCTGCTGTAAATAGTTTAATGTGCAAGGGCATTTCTGCTGTAAATAGTTCCTTGTGCAAGGACATTTCTGCTGTGAATAGTTTATTGTTCAAGGCTGTAAATAGTTTAATGTGCAAGGACATTTCTGCCGTAAAAAGTTTATTGTGAAAGGACATTTCTGTTGTAAATAGTTTATTGTGCAAGGACATTTCTGTTGTAAATAGTTTATTGTGAAAGGGCATTTCTGTTGTAAATTGTTTATTGTGCAAGGACATTTCTGCTGTAAATTGTTTATTGTGCAAGGACATTTCTGCTGTAAATAGTTTATTGTGCAAGGACATTTCTGTTGTAAATAGTTTATTGTGCAAGGACATTTCTGCTGTAAATTATTTATGGTGCAAGGACATTTCTGTTGTAAATTGTTTATTGTGCAAGGACATTTCTGCTGTAGATAGTTTATTGTGCAAGGATATTTCTGTTGTAAATAGTTTATTGTGCAAGGACATTTCTGCAGTAAATTGTTTATTGTGCAAGGACATTTCTGCTGTAAATAGTTTATTGTGCAAGGACATTTCTGTTGTAAATAGTTTATTGTACAAGACGTGATAATCTTGCATGATTAACATGATGGTACTGGACATTTCTACTGAGACAAGAGCCATAGATTTCTTTCATTTCATTAGTCGAATGCTCTTGACTGTGTTCTTCAAGTTTGGACAAAAGAATTACGTCAAAGGTGAATTTCAATTCCATTTCAATTAAGTTTTCCGTAAATTTACTGTACAAGCTTTAGAAGATATTTTTTTTAGCTTTAAATTGAATCTCACTTGAATTCTACCATACAATCACTGTTTTGCGTTTTCTTGGGTAAGCTCATTATATTTCAAAAGTTGTCAAGATTTTTAATAACAAATTCAATGAGAGCCATTGAATGATGCTGTAAAATATGTGCCCCTTATTTTTTGTCAGAAAATGTATGTAAATAACAAAATGTAAGTAATCACACCTTCCGGTTTGTAATTTGTTGATAAGGAAACAAAGAATGTAATGTATACAAATTATAACTTTGAGTTGTTGCGTTTCCCTGACGAAAGATATCGAATTCTTTCAGTAAGACTGATAATACTTCATTGTAGCTGATCTGCCCTGTACCCTTATATATCATATACTTTGTTCAACTCTTAAGTGACATCACCTGGTTATTGAAAACAATAGACACTAGCCAGAGTTCCAGCAGTGGTGCCATAGCACAGGCACTCGTTTCAGAAAAAAATACCCCCCAGAGTGTGGGGGTATTTTTTTCTGAAACGAGGGCCTGTGTGCCATAGCCCCGGCCATAGCATAACAAAGTTTAATCAGAATCCTTTTGTTTAATTCAATCTTTAACTTATTTTTTCCGAGTTTTATTCCACATGTATGTTAATGATATTTAATCCATATTCCCCCATCTTGGTTATAAATATCACAACATTTCCTTTCCACAGTTCATATTACTTTTAATCTGCATTTAAAAGTTATATGGTCTGGTAAGACGATGCAAATTGAAATCATAATTTCTCATCTTCAGCAAAAATATATGTCATAATGGTTTACAAGATTAATAATGTGCAAAAGGACAATAATTCCCATTGATTTACCCGTAGAATCATCTATATTCATGAAAAGTACGTGCAAAAATTGACCGATTATGCCATTCAATAATTTGCTGTGTTATGTGTTTATTATATTGACGGGAAAATGATATCATGCATTATTTATTATAACCAATATGTGTATTTTGTTGCCAGCTCCAAGAATGGGTCTGTACAGTATGTCAAAAGAGAAGATTGTTAGTACTCAGTACAGGGCTGTGGCATCCTGGAGTAGAAGTGTCTGATACCGTCCCGTTAGAGAGAGAAATTCAATCCCGGTTAGAAATGTTTAAGGTAAGAATATTCAAACATGCTAAACACTTATTTTTTTTTGAAAATCCATGTAAAATGCATATAATACACAATCAATAGACAGCTTCAGAAATATAACACGTTCATACTATCAAAATTAGATTAGTCGAAGCATCTATGCTCGTCATAAGCCATTTGAGGTATACGCATAGAATTCCAGATAAAACCGATAAAAGTATACGGGTGCATAATGAAATATATAATTCACCAAGGAGAAAGGACGACTTATAACATACAAAACATGATAGACAAGACAAGATAAAAACACTGTAAATGAAATTAGATTGTCAATTGGAAAATGATTTATATCGCAACAGATCACTTTGTCTATATGTATCCATACACGAAAAAATATCACATACCAATGTTAAAAATGCTCTTAAGTTTTCAATTAACATAAATTTACATGAATTATGATAAAAAAACCATTTCTGGGCACACAGAAACTATAGTAAGTCGTCATATAAGCGGGAGGTTGATGCATCATTAAACCTGGTTTACCAACCATTTTATTTATAAAATGCCTGTTCCAACTCGAGAATATGACGGCTTGCCAAAAATGTTCTGTGTTGGGTTGTGTTTTCTAGATTCGTCGTATACTATACGGATTTTCCTTGCTGGTCTCTCCTATAATTGATTCGGACTTTTTTTTCATTTTTATTCATAGAGTGTTCCGATTTTTAGTTATTTCTATTAAGCTGCATGTAGTGTATTCAGCATTTTTCGTCACTGACCTGATATAGCTCAATAGACATCCAAAGTTCGATATTAACTGAACTGGAAACTCGTGGAACTTGACTCCATAGCTCGATATAAATTTCTCTGAACCTGCATACATCAATGAAAGCTAGACCACCAATATAAACTCATTTGCAGCATCATATGTCTATCTAAAGTGAGCTGGACCAACACAAAATAAACATACGGATAACCGTTACGGGCAGTATAAAACAGATACGAATCGAATGTATGTTGCTGTTAAATGATTGATGATTACAAAAAAATCGCTTACCAAGCATGAAGTCAATAAATAACTGTGAGGATGTTATAAAGACAGTTTATCACAATTAAGTAGTCAAGAAAGGTACAAAATGCAAGTAATAACACAATGATAAGACTATGTACATGAGAAAAGATAAAGATAAAAAAGGATAAAAATATTTAAATTTTGTCATGTAAAACAAAACAAACATTTCCAAAACTTTACATATTTTTCGAAGGTACTTAAATACTATAGAATGATAATGATATTATTTTGTTTATCTTTTCCGATAATGGTTAAAGAGAGAATGGAGGTCATGCTACTATCTCTTTAGTTATCACGCATTTTGTTGTCACTAATACATTGTATTTTCTCAGAATTCTAGGCCACCTTTAGAGCGTTCAGCATCAGCAGATTTTGTTGATAAATCCCCGACGGAAATTCCAAAAGGATTCAGAAAATTAACAAGACAGACGTCGCTTCCAGACTCGATCGTTAATCATACAAGTCCAATTAAACATCTAGGAATAATAGATGAAAGTGAACAAAGTCGCCGTGGGAGCCGGGAATCGATCCCATTTAAGGATAACAAATCTTTAGTCCCATCATTAGACAGTCCTGGTTCTGATATTCCTTCTACCTCATCTGGGACGTCTAGGATTAAAGGTATGCATGCTTCATTTAAATCCATTACAAATATATTATTATTTACAAATTTTACCTCGGAATATACGTTTGATAAATAAGTATAATATATAATAGATTCAGAAAATTTTTTTGTTGATTCGATCAAGTTTAAGGGAAGTCACTGTGTTAGATAGATATTATTATTTTCAAAATTTCTTGTGTAGCCATACCATCTCGTGCATTTTGTAGTGGGCACAATGAAACAGAATTGAGTATATATTAAAAAGACAACATCGAACTATACATGGATAATTAACAATAATGTATTTACAAAACAAATCCTTTGAAAATTTGTTATTCACCTTGAATATTTAAGTTTTTCAACAACAATGTAAATGGTCTCTGCTTTCTGATATCAGATTTACCTTCTCAGTTGCTTTCAGTACTTAAAGCTCTTCAATTTGTTTGAATAAATGAGTACTAGTTCTTCAGATGTCTTTAAAGGGGTTGTTAGGATATGTTATTTCTAATTGTATCTTCACTTAGAAATCCATTGGACATTTCCTTTTTAACTTCTATTTGTAACAGATAAAAAGTCTAATATTGGCCTGAAATTACACTATGTAAACGAATGAGTATGAGGATAACAGACCGTAGAATCTTGGTTCATGACCAGCCCGAAAACCCAGTATTTTGTGCTGAGTGAAACCTCAAGAAATTAAGTTTCCTGGGCTTATTTTTTTCATTCATATAAATGATGGTACTAAAATCTCACACTTTTCATAGGAAACTCTGTATCTTTTGAAAAGTAAACTGTGGCGAAAAAGACAAAGAATCTCCAATGTGATCTAATCAAGAAATTATTACTCCCACAGTGGTGAAAATGCTGGTTTAAAAAGTCTAGGACACTCGAGGATAAAGATTCAATCAATCACGCTCTTTTTTCCCCGACCCATAAAGTATTGTAAACCCACCCAATATTATAATCTTGTATGTTTATAGGTAGGTGTAACAATTCCTTATCGATAAGGTACATATCTTGCGATTCTTTTGCTCTCATTTAATAGTTAATTCTAAAAGGGTTCAGGTATTTTTCTATGCGATTACCGTGAATGATCCTAATGTCACATTTCCTTGTACTAATGTAAATTTAAATACTTTCAAAAATCATTTAAATTTTGTTTGAAATGCCATAGATTTGTCAAATACAAGGGTTGCCGATCAAATTGCAACATTCTATCATAAAGCAGAATTTTTAAAAAAAAGTTATAACCACAATTACGTCTCTGTGATAACAGTAACTGACAAATGTGGACCATTCTTGGTAGTGAAAAAAATCTTAATCTTCTTGTATACACACTTTCAGGTGTATTGCGGACAATGGCAGGATCATGTGGTGATTATATTTTTATGCTTTTTTGGCACATACCCAGATATGTTTTTATTTTTGTTCATACTGGCATACCATACTATCACAAATATGCTGTACATAGTCTGCATGTTGTGAAGATAAACTGACAAATTCTGGGGTGTTATGGCTCATCATGTCTCATTCAACGAATTTTTCTCTGATCATATCTAAATGATTGAAGATTAATTTTTGTAAATTTTGTTGAAAACTAAGGAGTATCTCCCTCATTGGCGTTATATTTGGATCATATTGGTTATTTGTTCTCTATCGTTTTTTAAACAACTTTGAGTTTATGGTCTTCCAAACATTTCGATTTTATCTGCACTGAGGAGACATAAGTTGACGAAATGCGCATATGCAGAACTTAAATTCGCAGTAACTTCGGTATTTAGTTATTTGACATATCTAAAACATGTAAAGAGGATTAAAGCATTGCTAATTTCCCTATTCAGAAATAGATTCAACGTTATAACGGTATGCATAAGATAAGTTACCCGTACATATTTTGTCATGAGACACTTCCATATAAGTAATGCCCATGTGAAAGATGATCTTGTGAACTAAGTTTAATTCGGAAATTAAAGAACAAATGTCGTAGAAACCCAATCAGAATGGAAGGATAGGGCTACCCCACTACTCTACAGCGGGACATCTAGTGGTATAAAATTATCTCCCTCTAGAAAACTCTTCTGTGTTTATAACTTTTTCTGAACAAATTACGAGCATGGCGACGAAAGTAAACAATTGACAAAATGTTATGATTAAAAAAAGAAATAGACGAATACAAATTTGAGGGAAAACGTCATTCAATTTCCAGTCCATTGCTTTGCAGGGAAAAAGTGATTAAACTTGCCCACAAGAAGGGGTGATACGAGAATTTCTTAAATAATTTACTGTCGTGATAAAAATATTCAATTGACAGACTATTCAAAATCAATTGCTACCGGGCGTTAAAATACATGTACCATGACAAAATTGTATGTACAGATAGTTTTTTTTTTAATATTCTTTATTTAGAGACCAATTTAGTGCCGATTACTTCGTAAGCAACGATGTCATCCAAAATACTTTGATGTTGCCAAGCAAAATTTTTGCGACCCAAACAGCGCCATTTCACAGTGACTTCGGTATTTAGTTATTTATACCCACGATATCATAAGTAATCTTCACAAAATTTCATTGGTTCAGTTGTCAAGTCTACGTATCGATCAGGAACATTGAAAGAACAATCAGAACAATCAAAGAAACCACTTGCTTAAATGAGCAGTAATCGACTTTGTAAACAAATATGGAAAGTTACATGGCGAAACATGGTCATTTTATTTAATTTATTGTATCTGAACCGCTGCATGTACCCTGCCGAAAATTGGCACATCAAAAGATGACTATTTAAGGAAAGGGCATATATTTTCTGGTTAATGTCAAGGTATTAGAAACACCGTCATCCAAAAGTTTCTATTAGAGGCAAATTATCGGAATTATTATTTTTCTTCTAAAATATGCAAAGTACCTTCAATCAAAAACTTTTTGTCATTTGTGTATATTGAAATCTGTCGCATGCACTTGAAAAAGTAGAATATTTCATATTATTAGTAACTTTTAAAGGTCCTGACAACAATTATCTTTTCTAAACGAGAGCTCACATCTTTTGTTTAAATACCACTGGATATCAGACTGTGTACAACTTCCACGTTAATCAAAAATAAAAACATTATCGGTGTTGCATGTTCGAAAGCAGTGACAGTTAAATCTGCCATTGTATTTTATAGTACAATTTCCCTTAACTATAAAAGAACAGGTAATCGCTCAAAAATTGCAAGTTACAAAATAATAGATTACACATTTCTGTGACTGATTTGTTTTGATTCATTAGAAAGGAGCCATGCACATATCATATCAAACACCTTTATCGGTACACTTTAATGTAGAATATGTTAGCTGTATCAGCTGCACCTATCTTTTTATTAGTTTGCTTTTGACGTTGTCAGCAGTGATAGCATCTCTAACTGATATACCACTGTATCATGGAGTTAAATTATATGAGACAAACTATATTACTGTGGTGGACAAACTGAAGCCAACAAACATTTAACTACTTGTAACATGTACATTTGTATTTCGATTTGGTCTTTACATTTTGTTTAAAATTTAGGGAATAAATACGCTATAATTCACAAAGATTTTTTTTTACATTTTGAAACATTTGAAAAAATGAGCTTTAAAAATATTTAAGATATATTTTGTTAGATCTCTAAAACTGAAACAAAAACTAATAAACTATGAATATAAACACTGGGGACAACCAAAATTATGTAATTAAGAAATCTCGTTTCATTCTGATTTGAGACGATATTTTGTATTATACTACAAGTACTGTTTTGTTTTTAACTCCTATGAAATATTAAAGAACTAGCTTAAATAAGCACATGTAACAATTTGACAAAATGCCAGCAAGACTATTAGAATTTTGTAATTTACACAACAGAGATATTGACTCCCTGTAGTTGAATATTACAGCAGATATGTCAATAAATTGCTTTTAAGTTATTAAGACTATTTAACTACAAAAAATGCACAAAATTTTTAGTACATGTAAAATGCTAAATAAATAATTGCTAAAGGCCTCTTGGTGACTTAATATTGAAGAATAACAATACAGCGTCATTCCAATGCATGGTGTAACCATGCATTTGTAGAGATTTTGTCTCGTGTGCATTTATTCAGTATCTTTTTATTGTTTATTAATATTTTAAAAAGTATAACGATCTCCTTTTATAAAGGATACAGCTACATTACAAGTAAATATGGGAGCTAAGAGGAGGGGAATATATATATTATTTTTCAAACTTCTCAACGTAATGAAAAAAAATATGTGAAAGGAAACAGGTATACAAAGCAAAAACAAAAGGAGAAATTTCTTCATTATTAGTTCTTTATTCCTCGTCATTATAATACATATAGGATCTTACTGAATACTCATTCTTTGATACTCTATAATATACACATCTACGATTTTGTTTGTCTTAGATTATGCATCGATCGGCATGTTAAATTTTCATACAAAATACAGATACAGATTTACAATTAACAATAGCATTACCACACGAATCAAACAAACATTAATATTTATTCATTGATTTGTTACCAATTGCTTTGATCTTAATTTATGTCTTGCAGGGATGAAGCAAAAAACGCAAAGTGATTCTGAACTCTCTGACGTTACATCTGATGTTGACATGGAGGATGTTTCTATGATTGAACACCAAGTTGATGGTGTGGATACTGATGATGTAAGTGATGATTATTCAATGATGAGCATCGGAAGTAGTGATGACAGCAGTAGACTTTACCGGAAACATCGTCCGCTGTATTTAAATCTTAACCAATCACAAAGTGCAACGTCATCTGATGACGACACTTCAGATAGTGCAATAAGTACAGACACTGAAAATAGGCTAGCTCCGTTTGCTTCGTTAGACGAGGCTCGCGTGGCATTAGCGGCAAGTGCCTTTGCTGAAGAAATGAGAGACTTTAAAGGTGAATCCTCTGAGGATAATAATTGGAATCATGCAGAAAAGTCAGAATCTGAGAGCAATTCTAAGTGCAGTCCACATGCACCAAGAAGCCCGAGTTGGAGAGAGGGGTTGGATAGCCCTCCGTTTTCTCCTCGTCGTAAAGATTCATATCCTGGGAAAAAGAGAACTGTTTCTCCTATTTCGTCACCGAAGGAAAATCATTTCAATTTCTCTGACATTCCTCCTCCTCCCAGACAGTTTGCTAATTCTGATCAGCAAATAAAAACGGCAATACAAATGAAACAAAATGAGTATTTTGGATCTGGTTATTCCGCAGATAGTGGCTCTAATTCCCCGGACGACCAATTAAGAGAAATAACTGATAGTAGTGACGATGAATTCATTTTTGCTAGGCGCGGAGACGAAATAATATTTTCGAATCACAGGGAAAAAATTGGAATTCCTCAATCAGCTGCTGTAATGAATCTTGCTTCCTTTGCAGCTACAATTGCTAACGATACTGCTAATTTAACACAAATGACAATTTCTCCGACAAATCTAGATCCTTATTCAATGGGAGAACCTTATCGTCTTTCCCCGGATTCACAATGTAGCACTGGGAGCAACTCCCCAGTTTCTCCAGGTATTTATGATAATGCTGGTATACCAGAGGAATCAATAGAACTAGCAGATCCTGCCACCAAACCGATTGATTATCAAGGCAGTAGACGTCAAAAAGCTCGACCTCCATCAACCGACTGGTCCCCCGTTATTGATTTATCACCTATATTGGATGTTTCGCCATCGATTGAAGAAGCTGAACAGGTAGACATGTTAGAGAAACAAGAAGAAGAAAGACGAAGGAGAGAATCACAAGAGGAAGACGAAGAAGAGTCTTCCGATAAAATATATTTCAAACCAATTAACGAAGAAGACGAATCTTCAGCGTATTATGGCCTGAAACGTTATGAAAGGGTAGAAGATATATGTAAGTTATTACATCAAAACAATTCTGTATTCAACAGTGACTTTGCAGATCAAGATATAATCAACAGAATTAAAGAAGAAAGTGAAAATTCAAAAGATGTTCTTGACGAAATTCCTTTCAGTTGCGTTTCAAGGTCAGAACCAAATGTTATGCAAGTATGCCCTGTTACTACACATACGTCTGTTAGATGTAATCTTGTTGAGTCTAACACTCAAAATGATAGAAAAGACCCGTATCGGGTTGTGTTTATTCAATCTAATCAAGAAACGTCAACAGAATTACCAAATTCGTCTAAGCAAGAACAACATAAACTAAAACAAAGGCGTAAGCTGCCAGAACCGACACAGGAAATGATCACAGAGCAAAGAAAGAAAAAACCTTTACCACCATTACCAGTTGATGCAATCAAAAGCAGAACCTCTCCTAAAAGACCACTAGAGAATAAATCTTCAGCTGAAATACAAGTAAATAGTATTCCTTCATCGGCTAAATCTTCAACGTCAGACATACATCATGCTATTGTGTCTAAGGCGGCATCGTTAGATGAAACACTGAAACGACGAGGAATAATATCTGCAAAATTAGAATCTCAAAATAAGGATTTAAATGACCAAGCCAAAATATTAGAAGCGAAACGATCAAATTCATTAGAATCATATAAATTTAATCCGAATATATCAGCTGTTGATGACGTAATAGAGCCAATTAAACCGACGGCACAGTTAGAGTCTGCACATAAAAATGATTTACACAACAGAAGAATGAAACATGTCGTTAAAAGTGATGATTCAAAAAGGAAAAATTCAGAACGAACTGACAAAATTCTTCAAAAACAAGATTCAGAAGACAGACGGATTAAAGCAAAGGATCTGAAAGCGAAACCAAATCCATTACTTATTCAGCATATTGAAGCTGAAGAATGTAATATATCACCACAATATAAAGTATTAGATTCACCTCCAAGTCCAGAATCAAGATCTTCATTAAAAAGAGATTATTCAGATAGCACGTCTGTTTCTCCCTCATCTTCACCTGACAGGGACCTTTATATGTATCCTTCTCCAGTGACACCACCTGATTCAGACTCATCTCCCCCAAAACCACATTCACCGTCTTCCCCAGGAACTGATTTTGATGATGATGTATCTTTTGAAGCATTCGTGAATAATAAGCCAACATGTGTTAAGGATTGGCACAACAAGGAGGTGTTACAACCGAAAGTCAAAGATAAGCTTAAACCATGTGAACAGGTAATACAAAAAAAATAGTTAGTGATGTGTTCTTGTTGAAATGAAATTGTATGAAAACGTTGAAGAAAAGTATCAATGCGTTCTTCAAGGTTGATATGCGGATGTCTGTATATTTTAATTTCAATTTGCTGGTAGAGGACCAGTCACTGAGGGTTGAACAGTGAAGGTAGTGGATTTATTAATCTATCCATAAAATTATAAATTAATTTCCGCTCTTTCGATATTTATTTTTAGTACGGTTTTTGTATAATTTTTCTACATGAGTTGATTTATCTGTATTTAAGAGGTATAGTCCAAAGACAAAGTCGTATTTGACAGGATATTTATTTGTGTAAAACAACGCCAGCTGCATGGTTTAAGCTTTTGATTGTTAATCATCGTAAACAAAACTAAGTATTAAGTTCCTTGATATTTTTCATTATGAATAAATATCAATAATGATCCACTAAAAAAGAGTACTATGCGCCATCATTGAGGTCTTATAAGGAATTAGATTATAATCGATACTAATGGAGTTCTTGGCATTGATAGAACGGGGCCAATTTTAGACTCGCCAAACGCAGATTTGGAAATTTCGTTCAATTTTTTCTTTCAAGTGCTATAAAATATTGACCAAAGCTTCCAAGTTTTAAACTCGAGATATCAAATGATATACTTTTTGTCTGAGCTTTTCAAATACATGTAATCCATTATTTATAATTTCTATGTCCAATTCTTTCCATGGAGCCATAAAATTTACCCCTGCCCTTATGCAATGTTGACAAAATTTTGATATTTTCCTTGAAATTGGTGGTCTATAGAGCCAAAAAGTGCATCTCAATTCCAAATTCTGAAATTAAATGTGTTTTGTGGCATATAAAACATGTTAATGTGATGTTTTCATGTTTTTAATGTCCAAAGTACCATTTTCAAACAGATATTTGAATATTTCCGTTTTTGACTTAAATTAATATCATTTAAAATAGGTATTAGATGAAAGCTTATTATATAAGGGACGATGCAATATTTATCAGAAGGATGGGCCGGTACATACATGGACGGGGCAAATACTTTTTTTATCCAAATAATTGGCGGGGTAATAGTTTTTTTTTTTAAAAAGGCTTTTGTCGGGGCATCAACTTTTTTAAAAACTTTGGCAAGACTGATTTAAAATATGGTAAGTGTAAAAAATCTAAAACTCAAGTTACTGAGAGCAAATATTAATGTGTCTTAGTATATCGGACAACATACATAGTCAAGTTTAAAAAAATTATATATCTTTTTGGTTATATCTCAGATATCATTACTACTTTGTACCTATGATCAGTGCATATTTTTCTTACTTCATGTCTACTTTCAATATATTTTCATGATATCTACTTTAAATCTGTGTCCTTCACTTTGTAGTTTAAATTATGTCTGATCAGTATATTAGACAACTCACACAGTCAAGTTTTAAAAGTAATATGATACTTTTGCTATTTCTCAAATATTATTGATACTTTGCATATACACAGTAGGCATATTTTTCTTACTACATACCAAGTTTTATTTCATTTTAATCAAAATTATTCAAATTCTGGGCACTTTACTTTATAAATTAATTTAGGTCTTTAGGTACATGTACATAATTCAACATCTACACAGTCAAGTTGAAAAAAAAATATTTGTGATATTTCAGATATCACTGAATACTTCATATCAATGCTAAGTACATATTTTTCTTAATTTATCCCAAATATCTTTACATTTCTGTGAAATTAAATCAAAATCTTGTGTCGTTATTACCTTGTAAATTAGATTATGTCTTATCGGTAAATAAGAGACAACATATGCATGGTCAAGTTTTCAAATCCAACTTATTCTTTTCTAATATCTTGGATTTCTTTTGTGTTGAATCTATGCTCAACAAACAGTTTTCTTACTTCAAGCCAAATTTCATTACATTTTAGTGAAATTTATTCAAAATATGGACACTAATTAAAATTCAGATTATTGGAATATAAGACAACTTAC
>MJUU01066223.1:60850-82840 GCA_002080025.1 Modiolus philippinarum | reverse complement strand
AAATTCACATTTTCTTCTTCTCCTCTGAAACCACTAAAGCAAATGTCACCAAACTTTACAGGAATGATGTACTTAAGGTTCTTAACAAAGATTGCTCATTTCTTTCGGATGCAATTAAAAACATGGCCGCCAAAACGGAACATAGTATAACATTGGCCCTATGGGAAATTCACATTTTCATCTTCTCCTCTGAAACCACCAAAGCAAATTCAACTAAACTTTACAGGAATGATGTATGGAAGGTCCTTAATGAAGATTGCTCATTTCATTCCAATCCAATAAAAAACATGGCCACCAGCGCGGAACTTAGGTTTAACATTGGACCCTATGGGAAAATTCACATTTTCTTCTTCTGCTCCGAAACCGCTGAAGCAAATTCAACCAGACTTTACAAGAATGATGAACTGAAGGTCCTTAACAAAGATTGCTCATTTTGTTCGGATCCAATTAAAAACATGGCTGCCAGCACAGAACATAGTTTATTTTCTCTCTATGGGAAATTCACATAAAAAAACGAGGCCACCATGCATAACATCGAAAACCCTGCTTCAGCATTTTGTCAGGTGAGCGATTCAGGCTCAGTGTCTGAGCCTCTAGTTTTTCAAATGTTTTCACTTTTTCTTGGGTCTGTTCAGCATCAACCACTCATAGTTGCCCATTGGTATTTGGTACGCAGTTGCATTAGCATCATTGCAGCTCGGTTTCAGTGGCGTTTTATGTCTATGCCCCCACAGTCATGCTCCAATGGCTTTGAAATTTTGCACTGTTTATCAACATTTAAGTTTCTTCTTGTGTCTGTTTAGCATCAACCACTCTTAGATGGCCATTGATATTTGGTATGCAGTTGCATTAGCATCAGTACAGATAAGTTTTAGTGGCGTTTTATGTCTATGCTCCCGCAGTCATGCTCCTTTGACTTTGAAATTTTGCAATGTTTATCAATGTTTTTAAGTTTTTTCTTGTGTGTTTAAACCAACCACTCATAGTAGCCCATTGATCTTTGGTATGAAGTTGCATTATCATGATTGTGATAAGTTTCAGTGGCGTTCTATGTCTTTGCCCCCGCAGTCATGCTCCAGTGACTTTGAAATTTTGCAGCCACTCGATACTTGACATGCAGTTGCATCCTAAGGATTATACACATTCAGATGGTGGCCTTGACCCCTATATAAGATTTTAGCAAGCAGGTATAGTGCACACAAATTAAGACTTACATTTGGTATGGCTGCTGCTGAGGATCAATGTGCAGATTCATGCGATGCAAGGGAAAGGTGAGACATATTTTGTGTCAACAGTTTATTTTTTCATTTGCTTGTTTGTTCATCATGTTTTGGAATTTCTTTCAGATTTTTTAAAACCTCTGGTTATATCCATTTTAAAGTATTTTCATTATTTGCCCATGGATCCCTTAATTTCATCCATAATTTCATTTTATACAACTGTCTATAAAAAATTCATTTAGTCCTATTTATTATACCCCCAGTAACGAAGTTGGGGATGTGTGTATTGGAATCACCTTGTCCGTCCATACATCTTTCTGTAGACATTTTTTGTCCAGAGCTTATCTCTAAAACCCTTCACTATTTCTCGATCAAATGTTGTATGCATGTTAGTAACCATAAGAACTTGTGCGTCTCCTATTTTCAGGTTGATTCATTTATTTTTTTAAAAGTTTTAGCTTTTTGGGGGATTTTCTGACTTAGAAATTATGCTGAAATAATTTGCCCAAAGCTTATATCAGAAACCCCTCTGAATATATAATTCAAATTTTGTCAGAATGCTAAACATGTGCACGTGGTATTTTCAAATTGATTCATAGAATTTTGAAAAAGTTATGGCTACTTCCATAGTTTTATACTTAAGTACCCAATTGGAAATTTTTTGTCTGGAGGCAATATCAGACCCTCTTCAGGATATCTTTCTGAAATTTTGTCAGAATGTTAAGTACCTTATGAACCTATGTACCTGGTATTTTGAGATTAATTCATCAAATTTTGAGAATGTTATTGTAACTTTGGTGTTTTTGAACTTTGTATATTTTCTGGAAAAAAAGGCAAGGTATATAATGATGTTCATACTTGTATTATGTCCACACTTGTACTGTGTCCACACCTGTATTGTGTCAACACACACATAAATTTACAATTACCATACTGATTCAGGATTCAATGAGCCGGGGGTATAACTGTCTGCCATTCGGTGACAGCTGTAGTTTTATCTTATTCAGTCATTCATTGTCAAACCTTTTTTTTTGATAAACCTTTGAAAAATCCAGAAGGGTTCAGTTTCCTATCAAATTTGTAATCACTAATATCTCAAAAAATTATATCAACCTATAAATTTTTTCGCTGAAATTGTTTTTTTTTTTCAATTTTCTAACAAAAATTCACATTTATCTGAAATCTTATTTATTATACGACCGCAAAAATTTTTGCGGTCGTATATTGGTATGGTGCTGTCGTCGTCGTCGTTGTCATCGTCGTTGTCATCGTCGTCGTCGTCTGTAGACACTTTAGTTTTTGGTCAATAACTTTAGTTCCAGTAGATCAATCCTTATGAAATTTTAACATGATGTTCTTTGGTACAAAAGGAAGGCTTGGCTTAGTTTTGGTCATTGTGGCCCCACCCGTTTTTAAAAAAGGGGCCAAAAAGGGTTAAATTGGGTGTTTTCACATGTTTGTCTGTAGAATCTTTATTATTAATCGAATTTTGATGGGGTTTCTTTCAGTGTGCTCCTGAGGAAATTTCCAATCTGGAGTATGCCAACGGATTTCACGTAATATGTACCGCTCACGAGATAAATGGGGCCCAACAGGGGCAAATCTCCAAAAAAATAAATTTTTTATTTTAAGTCCGATTTTGATGCAGTTTTTTTTAATGGATTCCTTGTGAAAAATTAATATGGCGCTCAGCTATTAGATTTTTGATAAATTGTTTCCTTTCCCAGCTATGAGGGGCCGAACGGGGCCAAAATTGCGAATTTGCAGATTATGTAGAATTTATATTTTTCATCGGATTTCGATGGGATTTTTTTCTTTGGATTCCTCTTGATCTAAGCTTTCAGTAGTATGTAAACAGATTTTGTTTAGCTCTTACCGTTTCCTAGCTACAAGGGGTCAAAGGGGCCAAAATTGGAATTTTTCTAAATATGTCAAATCTTTATTTTTCATCGGATTTTGATTGGATTTTTCTTCTTTGGATTCCTCTTGATCTAAGCTTTCAGAGATATGGCAACAGATTTGGCGTGGCTCTTACCGTTTCCGAGCTACATGGGGTCAAAGCCTAGGGGCCGAAATTGCAATTTTTCTAAATATGTCATATCTTTATTTTTCATCAGATTTCGATGGAATTTTTTTCTTTGAATTTCTATGGATGTAAAGTTTTAGTTGATAGTACATATTTTGCATAGCTCTTACATTTTTTTTCATCAGTAAGTGATCAAAAAGGATGAATTTTTCCCTATTTTGTTTCTAGCTAATAACTGTGTCAAGCTTCTTTTTGTGTCCATCTAATTATTTTGTCAAGCTCTTTACTGTGTCCACATTCACTTTAAACTACTTTTGTTGAAATTTCATTGGTTGACATGCTGCGGTCATATCATGCTGCGCTCGGCGTAGCCCTTTATTTTCAGATTGAGTAGCAAGTTAAACAAAAAAGACTGCTATGTGTATTTCATAGTAATATGTGTGATTTATTATAGGAGTCATTATTAGAAGAACAGAAGTCTGTTTTGTCACAGTTACACAGAGAAAGACAAGCTTTGGCCGAGGAGAGAACTCAGTTTATGGTTACACAGAAAACTCGTAGAGATGACTTAGAAAATTATACGGTCAAACTCTCTCAGGTATTATTTTTGGCATAAATATTGAAATATATTTAGAGATGTTAATTTAGATTCTAACATGGCTCCTGTAAATCGTCAACCAGTATAATACTCGATAACCATATATTTCGCACATGGGCAAATGGTATCGGAAAATGAGCAAACGGGATGAAAAACAACAATGTTTTTTATTTTGTACGTCTTTCTTTATGAAGGAAATAAAGGTTAAGAACAATTTTTAACTAAATCATGTCATTCAGACAAGTAAATGTGTATTGTTTTTGCTTTCGATTTGAATTTTGAACTTGCATCTGATTGAAAACGTCAGATTGTGTATTGTGACGTCATAGACACAAACAGCAATGGAGACGGGAAATCCGCCTTCTCTTAGGTCGCTTCAGAATAGAAAACTCCATTTTCTGTCATATTAGAATCGAAATAATTCATGGCAGGTATATGGTTATTGTCATTTAACCATGGGCTGGGCCTTTATATTCGTAAATTTAACCCCTCGCTAATGCTCTGGGTTAAATTCGAATATAAAGGCCCAGCCCATGGTTAAATTTCCAATAACCATATACCTGCCATGAATTATTTCTTAATTTCCTCATGGTTTAAACTTCAGTGCATTCATTGATAGATATCTTAAGTTTCCACTTACATGGTTGTATTTTTATCAATTTAGAGATATATGTCAAAGTGTAGTGACAATAAGAGTATGAACGGTAGATCTTCAATTAGATAGAGGTGAAGATTCATAACTGTCAGTACCCTTTATTTTCTTATTTTTAACTCAAAAGCCATTGGCTGGAGAGTTGTTAAAATGACAAGAAAAAATCATGTGAGGCTTCAAGCCTATTAACAGCTTTAAAAGATGATCTTCGTGCTTCCAATAAAATATAGTGCGCAAGTTTCTTTCAAAATTGTATATAAAAGTTATATTTCTTCATTTTCTTGAGTTGAATACGGTGTTGTTATATTAAATTTAAAAGAATATTCACGTTTACCAAATTACTCGTCTTTATAGGACCGCAGAAACTTTGCGGTCGTATTACGGTATGGCGCAGTTGTTGGCGTCAGCCTCTATGGCCAGCATAATTTTGTTTCTAGTGGACAGATCATCTTCAAATTTCAGTATGAGGTTTCTTGGCATAAGTTTAATCCCGGGTTTTAATTTCGGATTTGAGGCCCCACCCATTTTAGAAAAAGGGGCCAAATAGGGGTAAAATTGGGTATTTTTGTGTCTGTTGACAGCATAACTTTGGTTCCAGTGAACGGATCATTTTCAAATTTTAGTATGATGTTTCTTGGCACATGCTTTAGTCCAGGTCATAATTTTATGTTCCTGGCCCTGCCCGTTTCAGAAAAAGGGGCCAAAAGGGGTTAAATTGGTAGTTTTCACATATTTGACTGTAGAATCTTTATTATTTATCGGATTTTGAAGGGTTTCTTTTCAGTAAACTCTTTAGAAAATTTCCAATCTGCAGTATGCCAACAGATTTCACATGGCATGTACCGTTCACAAGATAAATGGGGCCCAATTAGTCTGATTTTGATGCAGTTTTTTTTCAAAAGATTCCTTTATGAAAAATTAACATAGCGCTCTACTATTAGATTTTTGGTAACTTGTTTCCTTAACCAGCTATGAGGGACCGAAGGGGGCCAAAATTGCAAATTTTATTTTTCATCGGATTTCGATGATATTTTTTCTTTGGATTCCTCTTGATATAAGTTTTCATTTTCGAGCTTTAAGGGTTCAAAGGGGCCAAAACTGCAAATTTACAGATTACCTAAAATTTTTATTTTTCATTGGATTTCGATGGGATTATTATGCCCCGCCACGAAGTGGAAAGGGGCATATAAATTTACCCTTGTCCGTCCGTAAGTACGTCCATCCCGATGTTAAGTTTTGCGTTTAGGTCCATATATTAGCAACCTCTTGTAGTATTTTGATAATATTACATCAGTACATGCACCTTGATTAGTACTACCAGATTCACCAACAATTAGGGATCCATAACCTACATTTTATGCTTGAGTGACTTTTGTTAAATTTTGCGTTAAGGTCCGTTTCTCAGCAACTACACATCATACCAGTATGATGTTTCATCAAATTAATTCCCTTGATTAGTACTACCCAAAACATTGACAGTTAGGTAGCTTTGACCTATATTTTAGGCATGAGTGACTTTTGTTAAATTTTGTTTTTAAGTCCATTTCTCAACAACTGCTCATTATACCAATGTGATGTTTCATCAAATGAATTACCTTGATGAGTACTATCCAAAACATTGGTTTTTTGGTGGTTTTGACCTAAATTTTAGGCGTGAGTGACTTTTGTTAAATTTTGTTTATGTCTGTTTGTCATCAACTTAACATGCTATCACAATGTTGTTGCATCAGAATAGATAAACTTGATGAGTACTATCCAAATCGAGGCCAATTTAGTGTCTTTGACCTACATTTTACGCTCGAGTGACTTTTGGTAAATTTTGTGTTTTACATACTTTTCTCAACAACTTCACAACATATTACGATGTTTCATGAAATTACTTATCTTTTTGAGAACTACCCAATTTTTTTGACAATTTGTTGACTATGACTTCCTTTCTATTCTCGAATGAATTTGTTAAATTTTTGCATTAGGCCCATAATTCAAGAATTTTTTATAACCTGACCAATATTTAATGTTTTAAAGACTTTAGTATGGTATTTTTGTTACTTTCCATTATTCAACAAAAGTTTACTGAACAATCATCTTTAATGATACTTCCTGATGATTCAGTGACCGGGAACTAATTTTTATGCCTGATTGACTTACATTATCTATTGTCATAAATTTGTCGGCGGGGCATCCGTGTCTTATAGACACATTTTCTAGTTTTCTTTGGATTCCTCTTGATACAAGCTTTCAGTAGTATGTCAAAGGATTTTACTGGGTCAATCTCCTTATTGTGTCCATTTAATTATTGTGTCAAGCTCTTTAGTATGTCCATACTCGCTTTGAATTACACTTTTTCAAATTTTAGTGGTCGTATCATGCTGCGCTCACGTAGCCCTTTATTTTATATTGCGTG
Source organism: Modiolus philippinarum (assembly GCA_002080025.1). NCBI lineage: Eukaryota > Metazoa > Mollusca > Bivalvia > Mytilida > Modiolidae > Modiolus > Modiolus philippinarum. The sequence continues at coordinate 75,940 of MJUU01066223.1, read as the reverse complement.
TCAGATCAACGAGCCTGCCGCAGTAATTTGTCAGAGATGAAAATAACATTTGTTGTCCTGTGACATGTTTATAGCAATGCAATCGACATGCATACGAAATCACACAATCCGATTATTTTCACGTATTACAGAATAACTTAATACATGCAGACGTATGCAGCAGTTCTTAAGGTGACTACGAAGTTTTGCCATGTGTAGATTTTCAGCGCTTTCAAGTTTCAGCTCCATCGGAGCTTTGATTGTTTTCTGTCAGGATTCATATTTAAATCTAAAAAATATTTGTTGCATAAATGATATAAAAATAAGAAGGAAGGAAATACTATAATGAAACACATACTGTGAAAGTACTTTTGTTTGTGGGGATCCAAGTTTTCTGGATTTCATGGATTGCTAAAACCACGAATTTAAGTTCTCGGGGAAATATTTTTTTACTGAACTTTTAAGGCATTAAATTCAAAACCACAAATTTAAGCACCATGAAAAAGTTATATTTATGAAAACCAGGAAAATTGTTGTCAATGAATCAAAGTACTTCCACAGTAGTAAATAAAAGGCAACAAAAACCCATACAAATAAGTTCCAATTATCTCCTTTTTAGATAAAAAATAACAAATGACCCTTGTAGATTTTCAAAAGTTGGCAGATATACATGTATATAAAATCTAAATGGACATCCAACATGTACAATTAGCGATAAGGTATCACAAAACTTTATTTTAAGTTTCCTTACATTAACTATCTTATTAAGACTGATCATTATTGTTTTTTATAGGCTAAGACAGAATTTGATGCAATAATGAAAGCAATATCCGATGAGAAAAATAAATCCTTTACAAGGAAGGAAGAATTGACAAAGGAAGAACAAAGAATGGAAGAAGAGAAGAATAAATTACAGTCAGAGAAAGCCAAACAAAAAGCTAAGGAAGACGAGTTGATTGACAACGCCCAATTGATAAAGGAGAAGTCGGAACAAGTGGATGAATATTACTTAGTATGTAGTTGTATATATATTACATGTAGTTAGAAACACATAAAAACAGTGCAAATGTAAATTTAACCAACAAATCAAAGTTAAAATATACATTATACTATTAAAAAATAATGTACAATTTCAGGTCACATACTGAAATTTTCCAAAATTATATTAAAAGTTATTGTGCTTATCTATGAAAAAGACAGGAAATGGGGTAAATGTCAAGTAGACAAGTAGCAAGCCCTAAATTGCCCAAAAAGTAAAAAGTGAATAAATCAATGGAAACAAAATAAATCCAATCACCCAAATATCAAGAAACTAAAATTTTATAAGAAGACAAGGACAAGCCAATGACCAACATTCCTGACTTGGGTCCTGACTTGTATTCCTGACTTGGGTCAGACACAAGAATGCTTTCACTTCTTTCAATTGGTATTGTATTACCAATCTACCAGACTGTGTTACTAATTTTGTACAATATAAGTAAAAGAGATAAATATATTTTGGATCAACACAGTAACACAGAAAATAATATGATAGTGAATTTTTGAAAATCCAACCGTATGTGCATGAAAATTGATATTTACAGACGTATTGTTGCAAAACTTATGTCAGGTATACTTCACATAAGGAATTCCTTTTTAATTAACATACATGTATATTATATTGTCAGGAAGCTAACACTAAATATGAAGAAGGAATGATGGCGCTAGAAACAGCACAAAGAATAGAGGCTGAAGAAAATCAGAGACTGGATAAAATATCTAAACAGCTACAGACACTTCAAAACAAAGAGAAAGAAATAGCCGAGGTTTGTAATTATAAATGTGTGTATTTTCATCATATAGATAGCTCATAGCAATTTAAAGTTCTCTATTTCTGCTGCTGATTGTGTCTCTGTTCAAACAAGTTGAAACTAAATGTATAATGTTTAGTCCTTTTATGATTAGAACTATGGTAATTGTTGACTTGAAAGGACAGATTCTTTATAATGTTCCTTGAAATAAAAGTGATAATTGAAAATGCAGTTATTTTCCATAATTGTACTCTATGAAATGTATATTTTTCCATTTTTTCTATTTGTAGGTTTAACTTTTATATACATCTAGATTCTGGAAATCAAAAATGTTCCATTTCTTATCAAACTTCTTCATTATTTTACTGTAGCTTTCTGTATGCTACTTTAAGATTTATGTATTACTGTAATACCAGTATAATTAAAAAAAAATACAGCAACCTAGAAATAGAAAAATTAAGGGAGCCATTCTTTTGTCAATCATTTCCAATAAATAAAGAATTCTTTAAATTTTTTGTCGAATTTTCACTATAAGTTGACTTTTTCAGGAGAGATTGAGGCTTTCCAAAGAGAAAAAGGAAGTAGAGAATATAAGAAGTGCTGCACTTTGTCCAAATTGTAGATCACCATCGGCTGGTGGTAAAGTTATGGTACAGACAAATGGTAGGTTAATTGACCTTTTCTGCTGTACTAGTAAAGCTACAAATTATGGTTCTTTCAATTTTTGGCTCAGTCAGGTGTTATGTTTTAATATTCAAAAGTTTTTTTCTTCAATAAATGAGTGTTTCCCATGAAAGAATAACAAGAAGCTATCTTACACAGGTAATGACTAATCCATGTTGCAATATGTTCAATGTAAGTTTTGAAACTGTGAAAAAACTGACATCCAAATGAAAATTTTACAAGGAATGGCAAGTTTGACTTAGGTTAAAATTTGCATTATACTTAATATCTTTGTGGGAATTCTTGTTAGCAACCACGCTTTGGATGAATTTTAGTCAAAACAAAGATTTTCAACATGTTCAATGGTAAGATTTATTCCAATTTTGATAAATATCCTGAAGCTCTAAAAGACAAGCAATTTTGGAATTGTTGTTAGCGACCATGTGTTTTTGATGAATTTAAGTCGAAACAAATAATTTCAATGATTAGATTTCATAAATTTGGTTTTTGTCTCACCCGCGATGAAAGGCAAAGAAAGCGAGACATATGCATACAAAGTATGGCGGCGGCCACAGCTGCTTCGTAAACTTTCATGTTAAGTTTTTGTGATTATGTCATTTTCTCAGTAACGATAAGTGGTAGGTCAATGATGTTTGGTGTATATGTTAGTCTTGAGTAGTACATGACAGTCTGCTATATGGTTTTGTCTGTGACCTCAATTTCACTGTCCAATGAACATGTTAAGTTTTTGTGGATGGTTAAGTTTCTCAGCAAGTATTAGTGGTAGGCCAATGATATATGGTATATTGGTTTGTCTTAGGTAGTACATGATAGTCTGTCATATGGCTTTTGTCCTTGACCTCAATTTCACGGTCTAGTGAGCATGTTAAGTTTTTGTGATTAGGTCATTTCCTCAATAACTATAAGTGGTAGGTCAATGATATATGGTATAGAGGTTGGTCTTGGGTAGTACATGACAGTCTGCCATATGGCTTTTGTCCTTGACCTCAATTTCACAGTGTCTAGTGAGCATGTTAAGTTTATGTAATTAGGTCATTTTCTCAGTAACTATAAGTGGTAGATCAATGATATTTGGTATATAGGTTGGTCTTTGGTAGTACATGACAGTCTGCTATATGGTTTTTGTCTGTGACCTCAATTTCATGGTCCAATGAACATGTTAAGTTTTTCTCATTAGATCAGTTTCTCAGTAACTATTCAAAGTACGTCAATGATATTTGGTATGTTGGTTGGTCTCAAGAAGTACATGACATTCTGTTATATGGTTTTTGTATATGACCTCAATTTCATGGTCCAATGAGCATGTTAAGCTTCTTTGTAGCTATTAGTGGTAGGTCAATGATATTTGGTAAGTGGGTTTGTCTTGGGTAGTACATGACAGACTTCCATAACATTTATGTCTTTGACCTCAATTTCATGGTCCAGTGAAGTTTCATTGTATCTATTAATGTAAGGTCAATAATATTTGGAATTGGGTTTGTCTTAGATGGATCACGACAGCCTGCTATTTGACATGACCTTGACCCCATTTTCAAAGTCTGGTGAACATGTTTGGTTTTTCAGTATCCATCAGTGGTAGGTCACTAATATTTGGCATTTTGGTATGGGTGGTACATGTCAGTCTGCTATATTGCTTTTGTCAATTACCCTACTTTCACGGTCTAGCGAACATTTTATGTTTTTCCAATGAAGTCAGTTTGAGTTTTCACATCAATTTTGCGAACAAGTAGGGATGGTCGAGACATCATTTAGGGTCCACTCTTGTTGGTAAATTTCCTCAACTTTCAAAAACCAATTATTTCTTGGAATTCTACTTAGCAACCACATCTTAATATAGGTAAAATTATAATGACAGTGTACTGAGAAGGCAAGACTCTAGATCCAGCGGATTCTTTATGGATTTTTAAGACAATTAGAACTGTCTATATTTTTTATGGTAAAAGACTCTATTTCTTGTGGTAAGACTGTACAGTTTGTACCAGTATGTTTGACCTCATGGCTTTGACACTCTAACAAAACTGCCATTTGAATTATCCTTTGTATGAGAATCATATAAATAATGGATTTCTCTGTAATTTCCACAGAAGGAGCATTAGTTTTTCACAAATTATTATACATCTTGTTTTTAACTTGCAGGACATGTTCCAAATGCAACAGTAAATGGTCATTATACAGCCATGCCTCCTCAGAATTATCAAAATCAATATCCACCTCGACCAAGCTCAGCAGGACATGTGTCTCTAAATACTGTGGCAGAATCCATTAAAGCAGATAGGTCAATCAGGAAGTGGAAAATGGAAGCTTTTAAGGTATGTTACTACTTTTATTATTCCCCAGCTTAGTGAAATCGGGGGGATTATGTAATGCAGTCCGTCCGTATGTATGTACATGCATTTGTAATACTTCCCGATAGCTCTGAAACTATAAGAGATACAAATTTGAAACTCGGCACCATACTAGAGTATGATCTGAAGTAGTGCACTGTGGATTCGTAATTTAGATCAAACATCCTAGGGGCAAATTATGGGCGAAAAGGAATTTTCGCGATATCCAATAATTGAAGAAATCTCTTAGGCCATTGGGGCTAGAAAGTTGAAACTCAGGAATCGACTTACATATTATGTAACAACTTCACAGAGGGTGTCGGAATTTGGGTATGACCCCTCAGGGCATGGCCTCTAGGGGGTCCAAAAAACAAAAAAATCGATTCCACTGGAACTCTTCTTACACCTTAAATCGCAGAAACCTTGTAATAAGGGTATAAGTAGCACCATAAAAGTTGTCTGTGCCGAAGGTTTCGGAACTTTGGAATTTGCCCGCAAAATTGTATTTCGCGATATCTAGTAATAAGAGAAATCTTCTGAAGTATTCATGTTTGGAAGCTGAAACTTTGTGTGCAAGTTCCATTATATGCATCAAAACAATCAGTACTCATCAGAATGACTGGAACTCTATGTATAATTTTGATTTTGTGGTTTATATTTTCATGAGGAATTATTGGAATTGCTCTTTGAATCCTTTCTAAGCTCTTAGAATTTAGACCCCGGTGCCAAATTTTGGTAAATTCTTGAAAATGTCAAAGACTTATAATTTTTGAAATTCTTACATGAAGTTTTATAATTAGGCAAATTTTTAATGTCATCAGCTAGTATGAACACTAGGATTTCAAAAATATGATTCTCATTTTGGTAAATTTACTGAAACTCTCAAAGACCAATTACTTTTTGGAATTTTACCCAGCAACCATATCTTTTTTGATGCCTTATAGTTTTAATGATCATTTTCAATGGTCAGATTGCAAAAAACTTTGATTCCAGTTTTGGTCAAGTTCCTGAAACTCTCAAAGACCCATTATTTTTTGGAATTCTACCTAGCAACCATATCTTTTTCAATTATTTACAGTTAGAATGATGAATTTCGACTGTCAGGTTGCAAAAATCTTTGATTCTAATTTTGGTAAATTTCCTGAAACTCTCAAAGACCAATTACTTTTTGGAATTTTACCTAGCAACCATATCTTTTTTGATGCCTCATAGTTTGAATGATCATTTTCAATGGTCAGATTGCAAAAATCTTTGATTCCAGTTTTGGTAAATTTCCTGAAACTCTCAAAGACCTACTATTTTTTGGAATTTACCTAGCAACCATATCTTTTTCAATTCCTTACAGTAATAATTACATTCATTCTGCTATGTATGGAAATCCACGTATTTGATTGGTTTCGAGTACTTCCGATCATTTCCGTAACTGTGTTTTATCAGTCAGTAAAACTAAAGCAGCACGTGACTCCTTGACGACGACAAAAGTAAACAAAGACGGCGGAGTAATCTAAAGTAGGAAATGGTGCATCATCCATGAATTTCATTACGTTATCTAGCGTGAAGACTTGCATTCCATTTATGGAATGTAATTTTGAGTATTGAATGCAATAATTTGTAGTTTCATTGTCGTGTAAAAGGATGGACCGTAGCACATTTTTCACATAAAGCGCTAGCGCGCTTCACTCAAAATGTCCTACAGTCCACCCTTTTACACTCCAATAAAACTACAAAACATTGCATTCAATTCTTAAGTGAAGATCATTTTCAATAATCAGTGTTAAAAAAACTTATTCTAATTTAGGTAAATTTTCTGAAACTCTCAAAGACCCATTTTTTTTTGGAATTCTACCTAGCAATCATATCTTTTTTGATGCCTTATAGTTTCAGTGATCATTTTAAATAGTCAGATTGCAAAAATCTTTGATTTTAAGTTTGGTCAATGTCCTGAAACTCTCAAAGACCAATTTTTTTTTTGAAATTCTACCTAGCAACCATAACTTTCTCAATTTCTGACATTAAAAATGATGATTTTCAACAGTCAGGTTGCAAAAATCTTTATTCTAATTTTGGAATTTTCAGAAATTCTCAGAAACCTGTACTTTTTTGAAATTCTACCTAGCAACCATATCTTTTTGGCGTTTTACAGTAACAATGATTGTTTCAACAGAAAGAAATTTAGTTTAAAAAACACTTGTCTTTTTTTACAAGGGGAGGGATGCAAAAGGGGTAGCGGGGGGATTGCAATCTTTGATTGGCTGTTTTTCATATTTCATTTGTAATGTGTTCATTATTTCAGTAATTTTACTGTTCAGTAGTTAACTTGTAATATTTGAGAGAACAAAATCTGTTGAATTTCTCTCCAAAATTATTTATTATATCATTAGAGTAATATATTCTATAACTTAAACACACCAGTTATGTTCGAAATGTTGAGTGTGCAATTTGATTTATATACTGCAAATAATATAATTAACTGTTATTTCAGTATTACATTATTTGATTGGTCTGTCAATCCCAGAGTTTACTACAAGCATAGCCATCTGTCCTCTACCATCTTGTAAGCAAAACTTCTCTTAAACCATTTGATGGATTTTGTTGAAACTTTACAAAAGGAAGGGCACTATTAATATATGAAGTTGTGCATTTGTGAGGGAGAGAATTGCCTTCTGCCATAATTACCTCATAAATGCAGCTCCTCTTAAATCACTTCAGGAATTTTGATGAAACTTTACAGGAAGGAAAGATTTAATATGCAGATATGCCTGAAGAAATATAATTATTTTCTGATACCAGGAAGGGCAGATAATTTGACTTTTCATTTATTTTTATTGACTGATTCCCTCATCAAAGAATACCTCATAAGCTTAACTCCTCATAAACCAAGTAGAAAATTTTTATGAAACTTTACACAAAGGCAGGACACTGTATGCAGATGTGCATAAAAAAAAATATATGATTTATTTTACACCACAAAGGGGAGATAATTTGACTCTAACTTTTCAGTGATTCCTTCTGCAGAGATACCATATTTATATCACAACTCCCCAAAAATTACTTGAATGATTTTGATGAAACTTAAGATAAGGGAAGGACTTGATAAGCAGATGTGGGTGGAGGAATATGATTAATGACCAACAACATGAAGGGGAGATAATTTGACTTTGACTTTTCATTATTTTCATGTATGTGCAACTCCTCTCAAACCACTTGAAGTACTTTGATGAAACTTTACACAAAGGGGACTCAATATGCAGATGTGCACAAAGGAATATAATTATTGTCTGACATCAAGAATGGGAGATAATTTGAATTAATTTATTTTTAGGAAAGTGGGGGTGCTGGGTATCCTATTGTTGCTTCGCCACAGTCACTTCTAGTTTGAATTAATAATATTGTTATTTTAAAAACTGAATTCTTCAAAGAGTATATTTCTCTTCCAAAACTCTGTCCCTAGCTGATTTTTGTTTTGCTTTGATGCAGTTTACGTTATTTTTTTCCATTAATTGAATGCATCTTTTGATGTTTTTGTTGTTCAGATAAATGATTTTATCTGAAAAGATGAGACATAAATTGTTGAAATGTCTATCTTTAGAATTATAATTTAGTGCAGTTTTGGTGTCTTATTTATAATCATTTAGTATTAGAATGTTCTTGAAGGTACATGTTAGATAATACTTGTTTAGGCCATACAAAATTAATTAATTGGTTCTCAGACCATTTTTCATTGAAACAGATGAGGGAGGGAGGTAATTTTTTTTATCTTTTTATTTGCCAAAAAATAGATGAGGCAGCTTTTTACATTGTAAAAACCACAAAAAAGTAGTGAGGGAGGTGTTTTTTATTTTTATTTTATTGAAATGGCAAAAAATAGGGTCAATGAAGGGCTTTTTTCAAGCCTCCAACTAGATGAGGGAGGGCCTGAGAACCAATAAATTTTTTTTTCATGGCCTTATATCTGTATTTTATTTTTCACAGGACCAGAAATATCTAGAAGAACAAAGTTTATTTTTATATTCCCTGAAACAGATGCCATACAGCAATTCATGAATATTCATTCCAAAAGAAAACTGTGCCAAATGAAATCTGCTGAATAATGTGTTTATTTTAATGGAAGGAATTTCCTAAATTTGAATACAAAATATTATTTTCAATCCTTAGAGATCTTCCTCAACAGATATAACTTTATGGTGATTTGAAAATGATAATATAACCTTTGAATTATGTTTTATTATCAGAAATTAAGGATGTGATTATATTTTATTTTGTATTATTAATGTGAGTGACACTTTCTCAATGTAGGTCAGTATTAATTTTGTGCATTTACATGTATATTGCATATATATCATTTATATATTCATGAATATTCATTAATTTAATATCAAGGTAAATCAAATAATTTTTACATTGTTATCATATTTTCTTTGAAATGTCAGTTTCATGTTAATGTCAGGAGAAACTGATAAAGTACATTTCCATATAATGATTGGATCATTATATATAATTTTTGTATCAATAGATATTGTTAATCATACAAGATTCTGAATCTGACCCAGAATCGTGAGTGGAAGTTTTAGATCTTGCCCTCAGGTTATTTGGAGATTTCTTGATTTTGCTCTATCAATTGTGTTAGAATATGTATATCTTATATATTTGTAGCTGTAATTTCCCATTACTTATTGTTAGAATGTTTATACAAGAATTTGTTAAATATTTTTTTTATTTTCCTTGGTGTATATAGAATATATATGTATGGTATATGTGGTCAGAAAGGTTCAAACTTGTGTTTATTGTAGGGAAAGTGGAGATTTATATAAAATGTACACTGTATTGAATTGGTTGTTTTACAGCTAAAAAAAACTATTACAAGTTAGAACATTATTGTAATGTTATTATTTAAGAATTGAATGCATTATTTTGAAGTTTCATTGGGGTATGAAAGTGTTGACGAAGCACATCTTTAATGAAGCGCTGTAGCGCTTCATGTTGAAAATGCCCCCCGGTCAACACTTTCATAATCCCTATGAAACTTTAAAAAATGCATTCAATACTTATAATTACATTTTAAAACCAAAAATATAAAAAACAAATTCATTTACAGGAAAGTACATCGTTTACATTGGGATTTTATTTTTACAAATTCATCCACCACTTGAACATGCGATCAAATGTGTTTCATGGGAATTGCAACTTCACATTGATATGCCATGTGATCCATGTTCACCTATCAAACTGACGGAATTCAAATGAATATTCATGAAATGTAATTATTGGTAAAAAAATGTTTGGAGTATATTTATATAAAACATTGTAAATGGTGTTTTTTATGTTATCAGATATAAAGCTGTCAGTAATCATACAATCATCATCAGTACATATTACATTTTATTTATATTGCTGTCTTACTTTGTATACAATGGTGATACTAGTCTATATTAATAAATTAATGTATGTTTTAGACATTCCAGTTTTTAGAGAACTTACATGTACATGTAAATAGCACTCATCATTTTTTTCTCGTTTGTCACAATGTGGTGTATAGATATAGTAATGCCGTCCATGCAAAGATTAAGTTTGGATTTATTTACTATATTTGACTTAAATGAGTATATTTTATTAACATATAAATTTCATTTTTGTTATTTTTTTTAAATCTGAATTGGAATGTCTATTTTTTTTTATACATCTTAAGGCAGCAAGTTGAGTTGTTTCAAGAGTCATTTGTCATTTTTATTATATAACTCCAATTCTAAATCATATGATTAAAGCTCAATCTTCTGACTATAGGTATAACACCACTCATTAAGCCTCCAATAGACTTCCATGTTAAATTGTGCATTTTTCAAACTTTGTAGAAATTTTACTAAAAGTTCAAATAAAGTGACATGGGTCTCAACTTAAAGGGGCATCTTTCAAGAAACTCTCATGAAAAAATCAGCCAATCTTAACTTACATACCGGCTTAAGTGCACGCTAGGGGCCTTCTTGATCTCGCTTGAGGGGGCGAATATTGTTCACCTTTAGTTGAAGACCCTCAGGCGACATCAAGATGAAGACAGGAATAAAAGCCCTGTCCTTGATAAACTGGAGTTTTCTATGTATCGTGTGCGTTTTTGTCACATGTACATTNTGTGCATTTTTCAAACTTTGTAGAAATTTTACTAAAAGTTCAAATAAAGTGACATGGGTCTCAACTTAAAGGGGCATCTTTCAAGAAACTCTCATGAAAAAATCAGCCAATCTTAACTTACATACTCCTCTCCATCCATGCCAATAAAATTTTTATTTCTTGACAAAATTATATAAATTTAGGCTCAAAAGAATCCTAACAATATAAACTTTCCAATTAAATAAGATTCAACTGCCAACACTTTGAATATGTAGCAAAGTAAACACTATACTGTATAGGTCTTTATATTCACGGTAAGAAATTGTTCGCGGTTTTCAGTTTTGACTTGTATTCGGGGTTTTATATTCGCGGTATTTTAGTTAAAATCATTTTGTTCATTTATATTCAGGTTTACAGTAAAATATTCGCGGGTATAAATTTTCACTTTTATCGCGAAAATTAATACCCCGCGAAATATAACAACCATACAGTATTTGAACTATATTGTCTCGATAAAGGACTAAATTCAGATATTTACCTGACTGGTTTCAGAATTAGTTGTGTTATACCTATAGCCTGGTTGTGTACCTATTGTCCACCAGTCTTCCATCTGTCTGCTGTCTGTCATAAACTTCTAAAACCTCTTTGCTAGGTTAAACAAATTTAGTGGCAGTAGTCCTTGGATGGTCTACTTTTAAAACTCTTGACTTCATCTTAGATGGCTGCTATGAAATACATAGTTAAACATTGGATGGACCCAAAGGGAAATTCATTCAAAGATCTCCTTTGAAACCACTGGATGAATTCTAACCAAATTTGATAACAATATCCAGTGGTTTTGACTCTATGGAATTTGTGATATTATATTTGTACATCATCTTAGATGGCAACAAGCATGAAATCACAAGGGCTAGATTCGTTAAATGTTAAAATAATACTATAAATACAACAAGCAGTTTATAACTTTTTGCCTATTGAAAGATAAATGATTTTCCTTTCTAAAGAGGCCCCACTTAAAGGTATTGGTCTAAAAACCACAATGTTATCCCATGTGAATCAAAACAAAAATGCATGAAACTGGTAGGTCAGACACTTGTTGGGTCAGCCACATTTCATCTGACTAGAGACCATTTCATGTGTTGTCTAATCATTTTGACATGCAAGATCTTTTGATATGTAGAAATTACAATGAAAAATCCTACCCTCATCTAAGTGGATACGTCCTGTTACTCCTATCCATAAACATCCTTTCCAGTAATGTTTTCATTTTAGAATGACACCGTAGCAACGAGCATTTTGATTGGCTTATAATTATACCCCCGCTCCGAAGGAGTAGGGGGTATACTGTTTTACCCTTGTCCATCATTCTGTCCGTCCGTCTCAACTTTCGTCGAGCTTTTCTCTGCAATGGTAAATGAAACAAACTTCAAATTTTGTCAGAAGCTTTGTGCAGTCATGCCATATTGTGGGATGCATTTTCAGATCTGTGGGGTTACTACTTCCTGTTTACCGACTTAGTCAGTTTTCACTATTTCCGTCCGTCAGTCACAACTTTCGTCAAGCTTTTCTCTGCTATGGTAAATGATACAAGCTTGAAATTTTGTCAGAAGCTTTGTATAGTCATGCCATTTTGTTGGATGCTTTTGCAGATCTGTCGGGTTACTACTTCCTGTTTACCGACTTAGTCAATTTTCAGTAATTCTCTCTGTCCGTCACAATTTTCGTCAAGCTTTTCTCTGCAATGGTAAATGATACAAACTTGAAATTTTTTCAGCAGCTTTGTATTGTCATGTCATATTGTGGGATGCATTTTCAGATCTATTGGATAACTACTTCCTGTTTAGCGACTTAGTCAATTTTCAGTCATTCTGTCTGCCGTCAGAATTTTCGTCAAGCTTTTCTCTGCAATGGTAAATGATACAAACTTGAAATTTTTTCGGCAGCTTTGTATAGTCATGCCATATTGTGGGATGCATTTTCAGATCTGTCTGATTACTACTTCCTGTTGACTGGCTTAGAAAATTTTCAGTCATTATGTGCTATCGGTATATTGTTAGATGCATTTTCAAACCAGTGCAGGCCACTAAAAGCTAAGAGCGGGGGTATTTCTAGCGAGCTTGGGCTCACAGATCCCTTGTTTTTTTCATCCAATAAAACCGCTCTTTTTAGAATAAATTTTCAAAATTCCAAAAATTGACAAGTGATTAGTAAAAGAGTTATACGATCCTAACAGAATTTGTAGATGTATATTTCTCTGTTTACATTGATGCGCTGATTGACAAAGTAATTTTTGCCAATATTTTTTTCTTATTTGGGCAGTACCCAATACTGAAAATATTTGCTTCATGAGATCAGAGAAAACTCTTACAAATTACTGACAAATCTTGTTTACATGATCTGGTTGAGAACCTTTTACTTGAAATTTGGATTTTACTGATGTATTAGAGGTTGATTAGATTGATTGATTAATTGATTGATTGATTGACATAGCTCTTTCATGTATCAAACAGGCCACACAAATGTTTGATCTAATGCCCACACTTTTAATCACATTGCAAACTTATCTATATCAAGTTGCAGTCTGCAAAAAAATAATTTCAATATGTGAAAATTTTCAAAAATCAAAATGATAATTTAAAGCATCAATATTAATGCTAGACAGAATGAAAACCAAATTTTTGCTTTCAGAATGCAAGTTTGAGAATCCAATATTGAATCTACAGCTATTTTGAAAAGATGACATCCAAATTTTTACGGCATTAAATCTACAATTGATGGCAGGATTCTGTTTAATACATTACGGGTTTTAACAAATAAAATTTTTGCGCACTTTGTTTATATGAACATCAGAATTGAGATGCACTTTTTCAGTTGTCAAAGTGATGATCAGAAATACTACTGATTTATCACCCTTGCACTCGATTTACCACCATCAAATATTTAATTGATTGCATTTCAGTTTTAGAAAATAACACTTTTATATCCTTAAATTGAATATCATTATTTATTCTCATTTTATCATGTTGATGATTTACCTATGATGAATGTAACCTTAAAAGTTATCAAATTTATATGTGTTACCTGCTTTCAAGTTGACAAACAAGGTTGTTGTTTTATTATATAAAAGGGGTTCATAAAAAAATTAATATTTGAACAATTTTCAGTGTTGTGAAATACATGTACATGATGTGCTACATATACATGAGAATTGCATGTTTAATAATTTAAGAAGTTACTTCATAAAAAAAATATTTTGATATTTTTTTTCTAGAATTGGATGTGCTACATATACATGAGAATTACATAGGTTATATGTATGAGATAGTCTGTGATATTTTTTATATTAAATATGACAAAATTCTATTGTTACTTCAATTTTATATTTCCTAGCAATATTTTTAGCTCGCCGGGACGAATGTCCGGAGAGCAATTGTCATACCCCCGGCGTCGGCGTCGTCAGCAAAAACTTTTAACGTTGCTTGTGAAATGGAAACTTTAAGAGGTGGGATGTTGATATTTAGTATGTGGCTTCCTTGCAACAAGAGCTTTCTTTTGGTACCATATTTGTAGACATTTTGACCTTGACCTTGCCCTTAGGGCAATTTTTAAAAAACTTTAACCTTGATTCTAGAAGGCAGGCTTTTAGTGGTAGGGTTTTCATATTGGTATGTGACTTCCTTATGATGAGATTATTCTAGTGGTACCATATTTGTAGACATTTTGACCTTGACCTTGACCTGAGGGCAATTTTTGAAAAACTTTAACCTTGCCTTTAGAAGGTAGGCTTTTAGTGGTAGGGTGTTCGTATTTGGTATGTGACTCCCTTATGATGAGAGCTTTCTAGCGGTACCATATTTGTAGACATTTTGACCTTGACCTTTCCCTGAGGGCAATTTTTGAAAAACTTTAACCTTGCCACTAGAAGGTAGGCTTTTAGTGGTAGGGTGTTCATATTTGGTATGTGATTTCCTTATGATAAGAGCTTTTTAGTGGTACCATATTTGTAGACATTTTGACCTTGATCTTGCCCTGAGGGCAATTTTTACCTTGCCTTTAGAAGGTAGGCTTTTAGTGGTAGGGTGTTCATATTATGATGAGAGCATTCTAGTGGTACCATATTTGTAGACATTTTGACCTTGACCTTGACCTGAGGGCAATTTTTGAAAAACTTTAACCTTGCCTTTAGAAGGTAGGCTTTTAGTGGTAGGGTG
>MJUU01066223.1:28839-57268 GCA_002080025.1 Modiolus philippinarum | reverse complement strand
CCCCCACTTGAAAAGTGGGGGGTATATAGTGATGGGGTTGTCCGTCCATCCGTCCGTCCGTTACACCTGAGGGTACTCATCTCTTATCAGCTACTCCTCCTGAATCACTGAATAGATTTTGATGAAACTTTAACACAGTCTTTATGACATAATGTAGATGTGCACCTCCTATTTCAGAATTTGATTTGATTGATTTTTAGCTCACCTGGCTAATGCCAGGGTGAGCTTTTGCCATCACTTTGCGTCCATCGTCCGTCGTAAACTTTTCATTCAAAGATCTTCTCCTCTGAAACTACTGAGCCAAATGGAACCAAACTTGGCCACAATAGTCCTTGGATGGTCCCTTACAAAAAGGCTGTTTTTCAGGTTCGCCCGATATTCAAGATGGCCGCCAGCGGGGAACATAGTTTTAACATTGGACCCTATGGGAAAACACATTCAAAGATCTTCTTCTCTGAAACTACTGAGCCAATTGGCACCAAACTTGGCCACAATAGTCCTTTGGTGGTCCCTTACAAAAAAGCTGTTTTCAGGTCCGTGCTATATTCAACATGGACGTCAGCAGGGAAGATAGTTTTAACATTGGACCTTATCGGAGATCTTCTCCTCTGAAACTACTGAGCCAACGGAATCAAACCTGGTCAAAATAGTTTTTATGTGGACCCCTGAAAAGAAAAATGTTTTTTTTTCTCAGGTTCCCACTTTATCCAAGATGACTACCAACAGGGAACATATTTTAACACTGGACCCATGGGGAACACTAACAGACATCTTTTCCCCTTATACTAATTGGGTATATTGGAACTATAGTTTTATTATATACATGTATATGGGCTTTAACATAAAATGTCTATATTAATCAAGGACCAGGTGAGCGATACAAGCTCTTGAGAGCCTCTTGTTGGGGTTTCCCATAGCAAAACATGGACTTGGCCATTACATTACAAGGGGGTACCCATCTCTTAGACGCTACTCCTTCTTAACCAGTGAACAGAATTTCATGAAACTTTAACACAGTCTTTATGACATACTGTAGATGTGCACCTCTTATTTCAGAATTTGATTTGATTGATTTTTGGGGTTTCCCATAGAAAAATATGGACTTAACCTTTACATTACAAGGGGGTACCCATCTCTTATCCGCTATTCCTCCTGAACCACTGAATAGATTTTCATGAAACTTTAACACATTCTTTATGACATAATGTAGATGTGCATCTCCTATTTCAGAATTGATTTGATTGATTTTTGGAGTTTCCCATACCAAACCTTGACTTGCCCATTACATTTCTAGTGGGTACCCATCTCTTATCCGCTACTCCTCCTGAACCACTGAATATATTTTCATGAAACTTTAGCACAGTGTTCATGACANNCCTATTTCAGAATTTGATTTGATTGATTTTATGATTTCTGGAATCAAATGGGGTTGTGGGGGGTATTTATTGGTGAGCTTCTCTCACAGTTTTTGTAGTTTTATACCTCAAACTACTTCAACAGAATAGAATTCAGAAAATAATTCACATGTCCCTAAGCGAATAAAAAGGTATTGCAAGTGGACATTTCAATCTCTTGCATTATATGTGACTGATCATATAAACAAAAATTAAATCTTGAATATCTGCAAACAAAGTATCGGAATAAAAACCAACCAAATGCAGTGATGTTGTGACTGATTCATTGTTTGCTTTATATCAACAACTGGCAGTTCCTTTGTAAAAAGATGACAAAATGCAACATACTAGTGTACACACTATTTTGTCTTTTTTAGCTTTTTATACCAGGGTGAGCTTTTGCCATCACTTGGTGTCTGTCATCTGTCCGTCCGTCCATCGTAAACTTTTCATTCAAAGATCTTCTCCTCTGAAACCAATGGGCCAATTGGAACCAAATTTGGTCACAATAGTCCTTAGGTGGTCCCCTTAAAAAATTATATCTGGCAGGTCCGTACCTCATCCAAGATGGCCGTCAGTGGGGAACATAGTTTTGACAGAGGACCCTATGTGAAACTTCTTCTCAGGAACTACTAGAACAATTATAACCAAACTTAGTCACAATGGTTCTTAGATGGTCCCTTCCAAAAAAGGTACTGTAAACCAACTTATTTTCGCGGCTACTTTATTTTGCGTTTTGTCCCTTCTGGTGAATTTCGCGGAGATTAATTTTCGCGATTTTCTTTCTGTTAATACTTTTATATAGGGATTATGAACTATTCGCGACGATTTATTTTCTCGATATTCTCGCACGCGAAAATAAGTTGGTTTACAGTTCCAGCAGATCCATACCTCATCCAAGATGGCCGCCAGCAGGGAACATAGTTTTAACATTGGACCCTATAGGAAAACACATTCAAAGATCTCAGAAACTACTAGTCCAATTAGAACCAAACTTAGTCACAATGGTCCTTAGATGGTCCCTTCCAAAAATGGTATCCAGCAGGTATGTACCTCATCCAAGATGGCCACCAGCAGGGAAAATAGTTTAAACATTGGACCCAATGGGAAAACACATTCAAAGATCTTCTCCTCAGAAAGTACTAGTCCAATTAAAACCAAACCTAGTCACAATGGTCCTTAGATGGTCCTTTCCAAAAAAAGTATCTGGAAGGGGCATACCTCATCCAAGATGGCCGCCAGCAGGGAACATACTTTTAACATTGGACCCTATGGAAAATACATTCAAAGATCTTCTCAGAAGCTACTAGTACAATTAGAACCAAACTTAGTCACAATTGTCCTTAGATGGTCCCTTCCAAAAAAGGTAGCCGACAGGTCTGTACGTCATCCAAGATGGCCGCCAGCGGGGAACATAGTCTTAATATTGGACCCTATGGGAAACACCTTCAAAGATCGACTTCTCTGAAACTGCAAATCCAATTAGAACCAAACTTAGTCACAATGGTCCTTTGATGGTCCCTTCCAAAAAAGGTATCCGACAGGTCCGTACGTCATCCAAGATGGCCACCAGTGGGGAACACAGTTTTAACACTGGACCCTATGGGAAAACACATTCAAAGATCTTCTTCTCAGAAACTACTAGTCCAATTAGAACAAAACTTAGTTACAATGGTCCTTAGATGGTCCCTTCTAAAAAAGGTATCCGACCGGTCCATTCCTCATCCAAGATGGCAGTTGGCAGGAATATAGTTTAAATTGGACACTATGGAAATAAATACAAAGATCTGCTCAGGGAATACTAGTCATGTGCAATTATAACGCCAAACTTTGTCACAATCCTGTCCAAAAAGGTCCTTATGTCCTTACAGTACAAGGTGGCAGGGTACACCTATGGTTAAATTTGAAACACATTCAAGCCTAAAATGATTTAATCACAAAATTAAAATAGCTACAAAAGTGGTATTGTTCATACAGAAATATTCTTTTTATTAATAGAACTTGTACTATATATATCAAATAGTTCTAATCATCTTTTAGGGAGTATCTATAAGTTAAAGATAGATATAATAAAAGTGAAAATTTTAAAAAGGGAGGTTATAAACCTAATTTTCTTTTCAAACATGTAATTACAGCAATTTATGAGGACAATCTTTACCACTTTTCTTTTTTTAAGGGTCTCTGAATGCTTTGATTTCAGGAATATGTATTACTTTGAATATAAGGGGGAACCCCTGCCCAATTTTTTTTTTTTTGAATTGTGGTCTGATATAGGTTGTAATGGATGGAGGATCTCTTAGTTGCCATGGAAATCAGACAAGAAAACTGAAATTTTAGAAAAAAAAAGTACCGGGTATACCCTTACATATTTTATTTACAGTTTCAGCAATATGTATAAACTAGATTATGAGGGCAACCTCTGCCCAATTTTTTTTAAAGGGGGCTCAAAATGTATTTAACTTCAGCAATATGTATTATATAGATTATAAGGGGAACCTCTGCCCGAAATTTTTTTTGAATGGGGGTCTGATATGGGTTATAATGGATGATGGTGTTTTCATCCATTGCCGTTTTCATTCAGTTGCCATTGACACCAAAAAAGAAAACTGAAATTTTAGAAAAGAATCATTCTGCTAAATTTAAAATTCCTATCCATGGTTGCTTCTAGAAGTGAACATAGCTTAAACTCTGGACCTTACTGGAAATACCATTCATCTCTCTATGTCAGCCATGGCCCAGGTGAGCGATACAGGCTCTTGAGAGCCTCTTGTTTTTTGTCCACATTTGATAGCATTGTGTTTTCTTTAACACTGAAGCCGACAAAAGATATACACGCCACAAACTGACGGTGACTTTTTTATTAGCTTAAGAAAACCAAATATCAAATCATTTCTCCATACACAAGCAGAGATATCTTTAATGAAAGGTGATCCAGATTGATAGTCAGACAGAGGTAAAACCTTATACACCTACTATTGGGTGGGGGGTAGAATAATTTTTCCTCAGATCTATGGCTTAACCCATTTATAAGCAAAAATCTGGCTGGACAAATTTTTACTTTAGTACAGTAGCACAGTAGAAATTCATCCATGTAAATAAATAAAAAACACACAAATCTCAATTGCAAAACATTTTATTTGGAATTTAAAATTCAGAAAAAAAACATGATCAATTTGTAAGCAATAAATAAGTAAATCAACAGAAGAATTTGTGACTGTTATAATCTGACAACACACATATACTTAACATATAGCACTTATTGGTATTAACAAAAAGAAAACAGGAAAAAATCTACACAATACATTAAGGGACGACCATTTGATTTCCAGGGGAGGGCTTGGGCGATTCTGCCCAGAAAATTTATTTATTTTCATGAAAATCTCGAACAATTTATTTATTTTCACTAAGTGTCACCTGAAATTATTGATTTGCATTTGCAACAAAAAATTTATTCTTCAAATCAAAATCGAATTATTTTTTTCAATGAGAAGTAGAATAAGAATATTTATTTCCATTGGAATCAAGAATAAATTATTTATTTACAAAATCGCCCCAGCCCTCCCCTGAAAATCAAATGGTTGTCCCCTTATCAGTAATTATTTTAGCATAACCCTAATTTTTACTAAATTCAGTTAAATAATATCGGTAGTATACTGTAATATATATTTTGACATGAGGTGGTAGAGTGGACATGTGTCAACTGCTTGCTATATTAAAATTGTTCTTAAGTTTGCTCAAACAGGAAGAACAGTTTCATCAAACAGGAAATTGATATGCAGCTGACTTGAAACAGTTTTGAAATGATCCCCATAAACTCACCCACCCCATTCTTCATTTACTGCAGAATGTATGTGAAACATGAAAATGCATATTTTTGTGATAATTATAAAATTGATTAATTTATTGTCTCATACTTTCCATTGTTTTCAACAATTCCATAAAAAATCATCTTTTGAGTATACTATGATTTTGAATACATTCAACAAACAAGTTATCTGAAACATATACACAAGGCCATATCAAACAAGAGCTGTCGGCGAATGGCAGCCAAATATATCCCCCGCTCATTGAACCCTGAATCGATATGGTAAGTGCAAATCTAAATGGGTGTGGACACAATACAGGTGTGAACACAGTATAAGTATGAATACAATAATATAATCTTCAAGAGAAAACATTTCACAAAGGTTCCAATGAAAATACTCTGTAAAATCAGACAAATATAAAATTCACTCTTCTTTTGCCTCTTTGACATTTAATACAAAAAACATAAGCGTTAGAGAAATTTCATAACAACACTTTGAAAACAACTTTCAAGAGAATTACAATGAAACGAAGGTATTTTTCATCCACAGCTTGATTTTACAATATCTATGCTTTGAATTTTTTCTTTGCTAGATGTCCAAGTCCAAAAAAAATCATTGCAGAAGGAATCAACGAAAGTCCAAGTCAAATTATCTCCCCTTCCTGATTCCAGAAATATAATTATTTTCTTTCATGCACATCTCCATATAGTGTTCTTCCTTTGTGTAAAGTTTCATCAAAATCCTTCAAGTGGTTTAAGCCCCAGTCTCACTGTCACTTTTTGGCCGCTATGTTTCGCTACGTTTTAAAATGCCACGTATGTCATTTTTTGTCATAATTTTATGGTCTGTACGTTTCGCTACGTATATACTACGTTTTTCTACGTACTGTTACGTTTCACCACGTTTTATTGGAAATTCAAAGTCTACGTTCTGCTACGCTTCACTACGTGTTGCTACGTATGTACTACGTTTTACTACGATTTACTACGTATTACTACAGTTTAATACGTTTCGACTATAGTTTAAACAGAATATTTTTTAAACTTAGAGTTTATCCAATACTTTAGAAAATGAAACGAATCTAATTTTCTTCTTTCTCTTGAAAAGTTACTATAGAAAAGCTCATAAATACAAAAACCAACAACATTCCTCATCTCTATCTACTTTTTTTGTTTTGTTACATAACTGACTTATGTATGTATGGACATGATGACACCAAATGTATGAACAACACTACTGTGAACCATGCATGTATAGACTGTAGCTCATGCTTGTATGGAAAACACCACTGTGATCCATGCAAGTATGGACAACACTACTGTGATCCGTGCATGTATGGACAACACCACTGTGACTAACGCATGTATGGACAACACCACTGTGACTCATGCATGTATGGACAACACCACTGCGACTCATGCATGCATGGACAACACCACTGTGATCCATGCAAGTATGGACACTACTGTGATCTATGCACATATGGACAACACCACTATGTGATCCATGCACGTATGGACAACACTGCTGTGATCCATGCATGTATGGACAACACCACTGTGATCCATGCATGTATGGACAACACCACTGTGACTCATGCATGTATGGACAACACCACTGCGACTCATGCATGCATGGACAACACCACTGTGATCCATGCAAGTATGGACAACACTACTGTGATCTATGCACTAGTGGACAACACCACTATGTGATCCTTGTGTATTTGTGATTCTTGCATATTTTTCTGCATTATTGCATAAAGTTTTCAAAGAATTTTTATACAGGCTGACCAAAAAGAAAAGAGATCCTGAATTTACAAAGAACTTAAATTTTCTTGGAGTAGTTCTTTCATGAGGTAGAATATACTGAATTCAACTGTATTCAGGTATTAGTGCAATTTTTTGTTTTGTGTTCCATCTTCCCATATATGATATATATCACTCTTGTGATCAATTTTCAGCCTTTAAGAAATAAAGCTATAGAAGTCAAATCTGCCCTTGGCTGTTTTAAAGAGCACTTATTGACCTCATAGGTGTACTTGAAACAACTTTCCACCTGTCAATGAACTTGACCTTGAAGCAACAGTCTGTTCTTGCAATCTCTAATGAAGATATTTATTTATGTTTGTTCAAAATGAAGATGACAAGAAACTCCAAAAACAAAACAAAAAGTTCAATAAAACAACATCTGCCATGCAAACCCTCGATCGGTACAAGCATCAAGAAATAGCTTCTTTCTTTTTCATGAAGTAGACCTATGAAATCAAACGTTGCATTTAAGAAACAAATTATTATGTAGGGAAGACAACGATTTCTAGTCACCAGATGACGTCGTAATGAAGCGACGTCACAATATCTCTTCAATGTCGTCGTCAAGTAAACAAATGGCGTATTGTACTGAAAAAAAATAATAATACGCATCTAAAATCTCGGCTTTGGGTAGAAAATCTATATAATAAAAAGCATAACTAATCGACCATCATGAATATCAATAAAAATGTCACTCGTGCCGATCAACGCAGTGGATTAAACTCCATGCGGAACAAAGTTCCGCAACTCGTTTAATCCTTCTGCGTTGATCGGCACGAGTGACATTTTTATTGATATTCATGATGGTCGATTAGTTATGCTTCGTGATATTTTTATATATTCACAACGGCCAATTACTTATACTATAATTATCTTTGACTTCAGTGAAAAAAGATGGTCATCAGTTTGTAAATCTGGTACTTTATGGTTGAATTAAAAATAAATTAAATGGTCAGTAAATATGTCTCGAAAACAATGGGAATTCTTTTATGACCACTAGTACATTTGTCAGCATCATTTTACTAAATTAGTACGTTTCAACTACATTCCGTTACATTTGATGTAGGTTTTGATACATTTATGTTACATATTAGTACGTTGTTCTACATATTAATAAAGATCTGTGAAAAAAGTTCAAGAATTTGCAAAGAGTCCACACTGATTATTCATCGTGCAAATAGAAACTTACACAAAGGTATATTTATTCATTTTGTTCTATTGTACAAATGACTGTATAAAATTTTAATTGATTTTCGAATACCTGGTAAATATAATGATCTATAATGTTGACTTACTCTGTTAATTTGTGAACTTATCTTCAGCTCATAAAAAATATCTCAAAATTAAGTAAATATTCAGAAATACTTGGAAATATAATTTGTCGATCGGTAGTAGAACGTAGTGATGCGTATTTAAACGTAACGAAGCGTATTAAAGCGTACTGAAACCTAGTAATGGGTAGAATGAAACGTGACTAAGCATAGTTAAATGTACAGAAAGGTATTGAAACGTAGCAAGTACGTAGCAAAACGTATAGATTCTAATTACCTATGTTTTGCTACGTAACAGCTATGTTTCTACCACGTTTTTCTTTGTTTCCCTACGTTTGTGCTACGTTTTAATTTTTGGCTACGTTTGTATTGTGCAGACCAATACAAACGTAGCTGGCTATGTTTCTATACACGTATTGCTACGCATTGCTATGTTTGGTCTACGTTTTGCTACGTATATTGCCGTTTCGCTACGTTTTGAAAACGAAGTGAAACGTAGGGGTTAAAACGTGACAGTGTGACTGGAGCTTTAAGAGGAGTTGTGCTTACAAGGTAACCCATACATAGTCATGAAAAGTCAAAGTCAAATTATCTCCCCTTCTTGGTTTCGGACAACAATTACATTACTTCATGCACATCTCCATATGGTGTCCTTCCTTTGTGTAAAGTTTCATCAAAATCCTTCATGTGGTTCAAGAGGAGTTGCGCTTACAAGGTAACCCATACAAAAGGAATCAACAAAAAGTCAAAGTCAAATTATCTCCCCTCCCTGGTTTCAGACAATAACTACACATCGGAGAGATGGCAGCCATCTCTGTGGGCCCCGCTGTATAATATGTGCAAATTTAAGTGTGTGTGGACACAATACAGGTGTGGACACAGTACAAGTGTGGACACTTCACAAGTATGGACACCATCATATTATCAAGATATCAACAGAATGTAAGCAATAATCTGACCTTGAAGATAAAGGTCAAGGTCAAAGGTCACCAATCATGGTTCATGACACATCGTCTTGAAGTGATCTATCTACATGCAAAATATCAAAAGCCTATCTCAAAAGACAAAAAAGTTATAGCCCGGACACGACTTTGTTACGGCCGGACGGACGGACGCACAGACGGACGGACGGACGGACGGACGGACGGACGGACGGACGCACGGACGGACAGACGGACGGACGGACTGACAGAGTGATTACTATAGGGCGTCCGCCACATAGTGGCGGGGCCCTAATTATATTGCTTCATGCATATCTCCATATAGTGTCTTTCCTTTATATAAAGTTTCATCAAAATCCTTCAAGTGGTTCAAGAGGAGTTGCGCTTACGAGGTAACCCATACATAGGGAATGAACAAAACGTCAAAGTCAAATTATCTCCCCTTCCTGGTTTCAGACAATAATTATATTCCTTCATGCACATCTCCATATAGTGTCTTTCCTTTGTGTAAAGTTTCATCAAAAAGTAGTTCAAGAGGAATTGCGCTTACGAGGTAACCCTAACATAGGGAATCAACAAAAGGTCAAAGTCAAATTACTTCCCCTTCCTGGTTTTGGACAATAATTATATTCCTTCATGCACATCTCCACATAGCTTCCTTCCTTTGTGTAAAGTTTCATCAAAATCCTTCAAGTGGTTTAAGAGGAGTTGCGCTTACAAGAAATGAGGACAGACGGACAGACAGACAGACAGACAGGGTGATTTATATATATCCCCCCCAAACTTTGTTTGCAGGGGGTATAATTACATGATACATTTTGAAACTAATAGAAGTTGCATGAAATAAAGATACTCCCTGAACTACCAAATGGCAAGGTTTGAATTTTTATCCCTTATTTTCCATTAACTCTGGAAATTTGTTCAAATCTGAATATTCGTTTGAAAAAGTGCAACAACAAAAAATTAAGCCAAAAAACTGTCTAAAATTTAAGGAGTGAATTGGGGGGGAGAAAGGGTTAAATTTTTAATATCCTATCATAAATTTATATGATGTAAATAAACTGTTCTGACGTTACTATAAAATGGGATTTAAAAAAATTGTCACATAAACATGATTTCACTCTAAATTTAAACACATTTCCTTAACATATCCTCTATTCAAACACTGTAATACAGTAAAACAGATTTTGGTACTTTTGTATAAATATGTCTATTTACCATGAATAAGTTTAATACCACATAAATAATACCCAAATACAATTTTATTTACATGGAAACAATACGGCAAATCTAATTATGAGACAGATAAATGTTTTCCATGTATGTGTGAAATTTTTTTACAATTCACAATACAATGAAAATGGNAAAAACGTCCATCAATAAAGGAATGCAAAAAGCATATATTCTAATAACCCTGTATTCCCTCAACTGAATAATACACAATTGCTCATTTAAAAAGATTGTCGGTATCTTATATAAAAACAGAAATAATTTTGAAACAGTTTTTCAGGGATTTAATCACTCATCACCTGTCAAAAAAAAATAATGATTTTCATCAAATTTGACATAATAACATTGTTGAAATACAGCTATGACAGTTTTAAGTTATACCCTATCTACAGAACCATATAAAGAACTATCACTCCTTTGTATATTTTTTGCATTTAATGGACCAAAGAGCTACAAACTTGCAACAATAGCCACCTGATTCAAGTCACAAGCTTCTGGAAGCTCATAAAAACTTATCTATCTGCATTAGACAGTGCCTGTTGGCTACCAGGGTACAAAAGAATACATTGTATGGGTCACTATTGCCCACTGCAGGAAGGTGATTGTTGAATACATAGGTGTCTTGACCTTAATGAAGAAAAGAGCTTGCAGATTTATTACAGAAGACCAACATCATACTAGAGGTGGCTGGGGCAAATGACTGTGGCAAAGCCCCAAAAGGATACTCCTCAAATCCCATTTCCTAAAATACAGTGAAAATTCAAATTATCTCCCCTACATAGTGTTGGACAATGATTATGTTCCTTCATGCACATCTGCACAGTGTCCTTTCTTTGCTTAAATTTTAATCAAAACCCTTTAAGTGGTCAAAGAGGAGTTCCATCTACTATGTAATATTTGCACCAGGAATCAATGAAAAGTCAGTCAAATTATCTCCCCTTCATAACCATATACATCTGCCTATAGTGTCCTTCCTTTGTGTAATGTTTCATGAAAACCCTTGTAGTGGCTTAAGAGGTATTATTCTTACAAAAAGCACCGGTAAGGGCAGATGGACTGACAAATGGATGGACAAAAGAACAGACAGACAAACACACACACACAGGGTAAAATCCTAAATAAAACTCCTTAGTTCATTTACAGAGGGTATGATGGTGATGTTACCTTTAACAGAAATAATAGCAATTGCCTAATTTATTTTAGTTGAATGCCTTTTAACAATACAATATACCAATGTACAATTACATGGAATATATATGACAATGATAATAAATTACAAAATCTACAATTCTATGTTTAAAACTACAGTCGTATTGTTCTACATTTTGTACTTGTAATTCAACAAAACATTTATATTTGATTTAGTTAAATAGTTAACATTTTTTGCCAAACTTAAATTTAACAACACAAAATTCATAAAAAATAAATACATTGAGCAAAAAAATATAAAAAACAATGTCCATATAACAGTTAGGCATTCTTAATTTTAATTTCAAGTGAATTGACCTTCAGGTTGTCAAGTAAAATGGACAAACAGACAGATGGACACACTGACATTTGTATACCATAATACCTCTTAAAATGGGGTATAAAATCATTTCACTATAAATTGTATCCAAAGCTAAAGCACATTCCTTTGAACTTCCAAACCTAAAATGGCATATGGCTGCATTGTTCTTTATCAATGGCATTTAATTTGTATAGGTGTGACACAATTAGGTGCCTTCTTCAAGACAATAACACATTGACTACAATAAGGTGCACACTGACTTAAGAAGGCACTGAATTGTGTCCCATCTGAATAAATTACAATATACATGTCATATTATTGACATAAATAAGGAAATTCTTTTGTACTTTGGCACCTATGTCTTAGTGAAAGCAATAAAAAAATTCAAATATTAATTTCAACTACCGGGGGGCTGCACAATTATATAACCTTAGTACATAGTGGTATCTTAGAAATGCATTCATTAAAAAAAAACAAACATTAAACATACATATGTTGAAATATTTGTAGTTCATTTTGAAATGTGTTCTTGCTTCATGTTTTCTTCAAAACATCAAAAATACAAAGACATTACCACTATACATCCTGTGATGGTACATTATGATAAGTTTGTTGTATGATCCTAAAACATATGTGATTTAACTTTAAGTTGTAATGAAAGCAAATTTATATCCTTGACAAACAGAAACATAATGTTACACAAACAAAAAAATATCAATCTATAACAAGAACTGTATACTGGAAAATTTTCAACTGCCTTTTTTTTCAAGGTTTTATAAAGAAATTTCATTTCTTTAAGTCTTGAATTAGTGGTTGTCTGTACCGCTACTTAATCGCCCAACTGCATCAAAATATTTGCGACAGCTTTTCTATTTTTGATCTTCATTCATTAATACGAAAATAGCAAAAACAGAACTGCCATGAAAATATCCCTGTGTACAGCATACAATATTTTTACACCACAAATACCAGGAATTTTCTTGTTTACAGTATACGATATTTTCACACCACATATACTGGGAATTTTCTTGAGATCAATGAATTACTTTGTCATAAATTTAACAATGAATATTTACAATGCTTTATGTCATGTTTTTTTAATTACTTAGACACTTAATATATAATTTAATACATAATCAGAAACACAAATTAATCACAGTCTAATAAAATCACTGCATATTTTATTAAAAAAACTTGAACATCAACAAGAGAACAGGAGATTTAAATGCCAGTAAATAGCAAAACTTATAAATGAGGATGTTATATCCAACATGTAGTATTTGCAAGGAATTGTATAGACCATAGTGAAAAGGATCAAGGATTTTGTATTAATTGCCTTGTAATCTTGTGCATAAGCAAAATTTTGAAATATTACCCACAAAGATTTTTAACCCCATGCCAATCCTGTTCAATTTAATGGTCCAAAATACTGAGAGACTCATAAATAAAATAGCTTGTTTAAGTGTTCAAAATGTTGAGCCATATTAAATACATGCTCAGAGAAAGAAAAAAATTTCTGCTTCAAAGAGAATTAATTTTCAGCAATTTACTTGAAATAAAGTGTTCAAATGAGATCAATATATTACATCCTCGCCAACTTGTTATGTCACTTTTCACAGTGCAGTTTGTATTTCAATTTAAAAGTAATGGCTGTTTGGAACTTTTAAAATGATCACATGCATATGGCCACTTGTGGTCCGTACACCTCCAAGAAGCCATTACTTCAGCATCATACCACACAGCAATTTATTATGACCCATTTAAATATAAATTTTTGGTCCTGTTTCTCTGACTACTTCAACATACATGATAAAACAGTAAAATTCTGGACACTGTGACATAACATTAAAGGTATGAAAAAAATCAGAGTGAGCAAACACATGAAAATAAAAATAAAATAATTTTTTTATATAAATTTTTTATGGAATGAATACAGGTGATTTGCTACATTTGCCCCTTATATTTATCACAGATGTGTATATATAGATTTTTGGTCAAGTATAATATACAGGGAGCACTGTTCTCCAGCACTGTTCACCAAGATGGACATGTAAAAATCATCGAAAAAATGCAAAAGCAAACTTTATGAAATATTTTGCCCTTATGGAAAATGAAAATATTAACCACAAAATGTAAAAATGTGCCGACCAAAACCCATATTACCTCCCCTATATGGATAATATACAATTCAAAGACCACTTTGACCTTTGTGTGCAAAATACAAAAAAAAAATACATGCATTATTGAAAAACCACAAGTTATTTTTGTGTAGATTGAAACATGATTTAAAGATTGTCAAAAAAAGGGAATTTCAATGAAGAAAAGGAACAGCAATTAAATGTAGTC
The DNA here is from genome assembly GCA_002080025.1 of Modiolus philippinarum. Classification (NCBI taxonomy): domain Eukaryota; kingdom Metazoa; phylum Mollusca; class Bivalvia; order Mytilida; family Modiolidae; genus Modiolus; species Modiolus philippinarum. The sequence goes on along the minus strand of MJUU01066223.1, from coordinate 42,959 downwards.
TAATGGCCAAACAAATACCCATCAAATCTGTAGTGCAGTCAAATTATCTCCCCTTAATTATAATTTGTTTATTATGTAGATCAGATGGTCTACTGCCTTTGTTTAAAAGTAAAATGTAATTGCCATAAACATACCATACAGGAGTTGCCAATTTTGGAACAGATAATGCATTTTAAAATATGCCCTAAATTTGTTTGAAATGTAAATTAGTGAATAATATGTGCATATGGAAGCTGAGAAGTAAACATGGCTGTATATACACTTCATCAAAATATAGTACTTATCTAAGCTCGCCATAAAACACAATTATAATACAAACAGATAGGTAGATATGCATAAATTAATGCCCAATGATGAAATAGAATACCATGTGGAAAATCATTTACAAAAAATAATACTACTTATCTGCTGTCATGGAGTTTTGTGCATATTTAATACTAAAAATACTAAAAGCAAAATGACAAAAAAATGTCATTTAAAAAAGACCCAGTCTGAAGGCATTTAAATATTGCATGTATCTTAAACACTTTTTATCCTATATTGTATGAATTCAAATATATATCGTTTAAACCTTGTCACTTACTTTTAAACCAATGTAAATGTTACTGATTTTAAATAAACTGTAACAGTGAATCTATACATTCCTATATTATATACTGTGAAAGGGACTAAGCAATAATAGGTTAAACTGGATACTGCAAAATATTGAAAGTGCTTCAATTAAGGAAAGTGGTTGTTGCTGGATTCTGTCTAGATGTCAGAAAATAGAATGTTTTAATCTAAACTGTACTTCTAGGGAATAAAGAAAGCCATTTGTATTTAAGCAGAATCACTAGTAAGAATATCCCAACCCAAAATTAAGAGCCCTAATATAACTCTGGTATGTCATTGCACTGCATACAAAATTTGATAACTAAATCAGTAAGACATATAAATTGCAACAAATCAATAACAAGAACTAGAGGCTCAGAGACTGAGCCTGTATCGCTCACCTGACAAAATACTTCTCTGCCATGCATGACCAAAAATGATGTTTTTACCAATGGAGGTCTAATGTTTAGCTATGTTTTCTATTAGCACCTGTAATATTGTTGTAGCAGTTTCAGGGGAGATGAAAATGTGATTTTTCCATAATGTCCAATTTTAAACTATGTTCTTTGCTGATAGCCATGTTTTTCCTCTGATCAGAACGGAATGAGCAATCTTTGTAAAGGACTTTTAGTACATCATTCCAATAACAACTCAAAGCCACCATAAGATCTTCAATGAACGGTGAGGAAACCCCACATCCAATGGTAGGTCGGAGTTGGCCCCTAAATAAAAGAGTAATCAAGTTCAGCGAAATAAGCATCTTCCTAGACTCCGATAGACATAAAGTGAACTAACTAGAAAACAGACAAGACACACAAAGGCTTAATAAATTTCCTGACTTAGGACAGGCGCAAACCTGCTGCGGCGGGGTTAAACTAGTTTTATTGGGCCCAAACCTTCCAGTTTGGTTGAATTTGCTTAAGAGGTTTTAAAGGAAAAGATGAAAATGTGATTCCCATAGGGTTTAATGTTAAACTTTGTTCCATGCCGCCAGCAATGTTTTTCATCAGATTGGAACAAAATGAGCAATTTTTGTAAAGGACCTTCCATTCATCATTCCTGTAAAGTTTGGTTGAATTGGCTTAAGCTGTTTCAGAAGAGAAGATGAAAATGTTATTTTCCCATAGGGTCCAATGTTAAACTAATTTCCGTGCTGGCGGCCATGTTTTTTATCAGATCGGAACGAAATGAGTAATCTTTGTTAAGGACCTTTAGATCATCCTTCCTGTGAAGTTTTGTTGAATTTGCTTAGGTCGTTTCAGAGGAGAGGATGAAAATGTGATTTTCCCTTGGGGTCCAATGTTAATGTTCTGTGCTGGCCGCCATGTTTTTATCGGATCGGAACAAAATGAGCAATCTTAGTGAAGGACCTGAAGTACATCATTCCTGTAAAGATGTGTTGATTTTGCTTCAGCAGTTTCAGAGGAAAAGATGAAAATGTGATTTTTCCCATTGGGTCCAATGTTAAACCTAAGTTCCGCACTGGCGGCCATGTTTTTTATCAGATCGAAACAAAATGAGTATTCATAGTGAAGGACCTCTAGTATATCATTCCTGTTAAGTTTTGTTGAATTTGCTTCCGGGGTTCCAGAGGAAAAGATGAAAATGTGATTTTCGTATTGGGTCCAATGTTAAACCTAAGTTCCACGCTGGTGGCCATGTTTTTTATCGGATCAGAACAAAATGAGCTTTCATAGTGAAAGACCTCTAGTACATCAATCCTGTAAAGTTTTGTTGAATTTGCTTCAGCGGTTCTAGAGGAAAAGATGAAAATGTGATTTTCCCATTGGGTTCGATGTTAAACACAAGTTCCGTGCTTGCGGCCATGTTTTTAATCAGATCGGAACAAAATGAGTATTTTTAGTGAAGGACCTGAAGTACATCATTCCTGTAAAGTTTTGTTGAATTTGCGTCAGCGGTTTCAGAGGAAAAGATGAAAATGTGATTTTTCCCATTGGGTCCAATGTTAAACCTAAGTTCCGCGCTGGCGGCCATGTTTTTTATCAGATCAGAACAAAATGAGCATTCTTAGTGAAGGACCTCTAGTACATCATTCCTGTAAAGTTTTGTTGAATTTGCTTCCGCGGTTCCAGAGGAAAAGATGAAAATGTGATTTTCCTATTGGGTCCAATGTTAAACCTAAGTTCCACGCTGGCGGCCATGTTTTTTATCTGATCGGAACAAAATGAGCATTCATAGTGAAAGACGTCTAGTACATCATTCCTGTAATGTTTTGTTGAATTTGCTTCAGCGGTTCTAGAGGAAAAGATAAATATGTGATTTTCCCATAGGTTCCAATGTTAAACCTAAGTTCCGTGCTGGCAGCCATATTTTTTATCGGATCAGAACAAAATGAGCATTCTTAGTGAAAGACCTCTAGTACATCATTCCTGTAAAGTTTTGTTGAATTTGCTTCAGTGGTTTCAGAGGAAAAGATGAAAATGTGATTTTTACCATAGGGTCCAATGTTAAACCTAAGTTCCGCGCTGGCGGCCATGTTTTTTATCGGATCAGAACAAAATGACCATTCTTAGTGAAGGACCTCTAGTATATCATTCCTGTAAAGTTTTGTTGAATTTGCTTCAGCACTTTCAGAGGAAAAGATGGGTCCAATGTTAAACCTAAGTTCCGCGCTGGCAGCCATGTTCTTTATCGGATCAGAACAAAATGACCATTCTTAGTGAAAGACCTCTAGTATATCATTCCTGTAAAGTTTTGTTGAATTTGCTTCATTGGTTTCAGAGGAAAAGATGAAAATGTGATTTTTCCCATAGGGTCCAATGTTAAAGCTAAGTTCCGCGCTGGCGGCCATGTTTTTTGTCGGATCGGAACAAAATGAGCAATCTTTGTAAAGGACCTTTAGTACATCATCCCTGTAAAGTTTGGTTGAATTTGCTTCATTGGTTTCAGAGGAGAAGATGAAAATGTGAAAAGTTTACAGATGAAGGACGACGGACGCCAAGTGATGGCAATAGCTCACACTGACCCTTTGGGTCAGGTGAGCTAAAAAGCTCTTTAACAAAAAATGTTCTACTGAATATAAACTTCATTGTATAGCCATAATTCTTGCCAGCCCTGGTAGTATTTGTCCCTGAATTGGTCCGTAGTCTATCCTCTCCCCATCTACCATTATATTGCCTTTTTCTGATTGTGGTTCTAACCTAAACGCCAGACACTTCACAATGTCACAGTGTGGAGAATTGATATGTTCACCTGTGGAAAATTGTAAGAACATACTGAGCAATTCATTTTTGGAAACTCCTGCTTTTACCATCATTAGGTTTATGCAACCATCGTTAAGTCTTGAATCAGGTGATGCTAAATTTTCTGGACCAAGATATGGAAGATACACTGCTAAGGCTGTAATAAAGTCTGTCTCGATTGTTTTCCAGCTTTCCGGAACTGGTTTATCTAAGGGAGATAACAATGGACACGGGACTGGTTCAGCAGAATCTTTAATCACAGAAATTGTTTCATCAACAGACTCCTGATCGAATACTTCATTTAAGGAAGAATCTAAATTGAAATCAACAAGACCATTTTCACTACTAATACTACTTGAATGATTTCCACTATCGTTAATTTTTTCGCCCTCCTCATATTCATCTATATTTTCATCAAACTCTGTAACTTTTTTCAAAAAATTGGTTTCATTTGTAGAATTAGATGAAAAGTTAGCCATATTTGATGGTACGGACACTGACCTTAGTCTCCCTATATCATCGCCATTAGTAAATGAGAACTTTCCCATGCAGCCGTCAGTGTAAACAGAATTTAAGGCTTCCTGGTTAGAATTGTTACTAAATATAGTATATCGTCTTGGTCTTGAAAATGATAAAGAATTACTCTTTTTCCCTTTTTCCTTCAATGGCGTGTCACTTATAGGTAGGAATGAAATCTTTCCTCTGTATGTTCTTAACTCTGAAATTGAAATACACAATATTATAAACAATCTTGTTTCACATTCAGTCTTTTGAAGGAATGCATAAGTAAAGAGATGTAATATTTCAGTTTGAATTAGAATTATTGTTAGATATCTATTAACTTAATTTATGTAATTTCTAAAAACCTAAGGTTTAACTCCCTCCATCATAGTTTTGTCCTTAGCTATATTTGATATTACAGCTTATTCAGATTTCATTAGGTTTTATGTATTTTAAATAGGGATGGCAACGAGTACTCGAGTACTCGTTTAGAAGGCGAGTACTGGAGTACAACTTTTGTACTCGAGTACAAATTTTGTACTCGAGTGCTCTATTTAAAAATTCGGGGATATCTTGGTTATGTATTTTGAGTATCTTCTCAATATTTTTTCTTCTCTTTTATGTCTATTCATCATTTTCTTTTTATTGCATGTCATATGCACTCGCCTGATATTTCTGCATTCCTACCATGTGTATCGCAGTTATTCTCTTTTCGTATTTCTGAAATTTGCTCATCAAATCAATAATTTTAAATCAAAGGAGGTTCCCAAAATTCAACCTTTAAAATTTAATCACCTCTTGATACTTATTGTCTTGTTTTATTCGGTAAAATATATTTATGGCGGATTTCCTGGCTCAATAACGTATTATATTTGCAATTCTTCAATGAACATACCATTATTACTCAAGTAACACCTATAACAACTCCTTCAAAACTTCTATCTTTTCTTTGTCAATCAACCAATCAAGATTCTATAGAATTCTTTTGTATACCAATTTGTCATTACTGGAGTATCAAGGTAAACCCCTTCAGGCAGTACAAATTGGTATACAATATCTTGATTGGTTGATTGGCAAATAAAAGACAGGAGTTTAGAAGGACTTGTTATATGTGTTACTTTAGGAATATTGGTATGTTCATTGAAGAATTGCAAATATAATACGTTAAAGAGCCAGGAAACCCGCCATATAAAAGCATTCTTCCAAATCTTTCTTAGACATACTATAAATAATTGAAACACATCCATCAAGTTTTGGGACCGGAAAACTTTTTTTTTGACAGGACAAGCCAAGTTGATTATTTTTTTTAATCAGAAAGACCCCTAAGTAACATAATTAAAATTAGATCAAAGCAAATTTCTACAGTACAAGCCGTTAGTCGATTGAATCAGAAAGACCCCTAAGTAACATATTTAAAATTAGATCAAAGCAAATTTCTACAGTACAAACCGTTAGTCGATTGAATCAGAAAGACCCCTAAGTAACATAATTAAAATTAGATCAAAGCAAATTTCTACAGTACAAGCCGTTAGTCGATTAAATCAGAAAGACCCCTAAGTAACATAATTAAAATTAGATCAAAGCAAATTTCTACAGTACAAGCCGTTAGTCGATTGTTTGCCAATTAGTGTTTGATTGTTTAATGTATACAACATGTGATTTTCTTGAGTACTCATTCAAATTGACAATGTTTTCTGAAGGAGAAAAAACAAGCTAGAAAGGTTTCAATTAAAGCTGAGAAGACCTACGTTGCAGGTCCTCATCCCGCATTAAAACGAATGGTGGCTATATATCATCAATTAGAATGACCCGAGTACTCGAGTACTCACGAGTACTTGTACCGAGTACTCGAGTACTGAATTCCAGACATTTTGCCATCCCTAATTTTAAACATTCTGTGAATTGTTGATTTCCTAAGTTTGGGTTCTAGTGCTGCATATGAGGAATTAATTTCCGAAATGGCCTCACAGCGCATTAAAATTTATTGCAGTTGGAGTTAGCATACATGTATGTGTTATGGTCTCATGTCCATTTACTCCATATCCTTTTGTAAAATATTTATTCAACAAAACACAACAAAACAAAATTTGCAATAGTAATATACAATTTTAAACCGGCAAACAGGACAAGAGTGAGCTGAAAGTTCCCCCAGACACCAATTATTACCTGACATAAGGAAACAATAAACTTGTGTTTCAAATAGCCAGTAAATTAATGTTTTATTGTAGAAGAAGTAAGCAGAATTTAACTTTTATTACAAAAAAAAACCAAACTGCCTTAATTAAGTAGTTTTCACCTGACAAAATCTCAATAAACAATATATCATAAATCTCGGGTATTTTCATTCATGTAGCTATATGTTACAATGCTACTTATAAAGAATTATTTCCCTTGGATACACAGTGGAACCTCCAAATACTGGCCTCCGTCGGGACCAAAGAAATCACCCTTTTTTAAGAGGTTCCGAAATCCAATCTTTTCAAACCGAACTCTATAATACCGGACGTGCAATATATGATCTGTAAGGTCAGTTTAGGCTGTGACTTAACTATTTTAGTATATTTGCCTGCGTTATTGTAAATTTCAGTCAATATTGTCAGTAATCTGTTCAAATACAGTGATTTATCGATGAAGAAGGCAAGAGATATGTGACAAATGGAATAACTTTGATCGATTTCATTGTTCGCAGAAAAAGTCGTCCGGTTTTCAGAGTTGAATTTTAGAAGAAAAATATACATTTGGGACCGATCTATATGGCCGGAATTCGGAATTCAGAGGGACCGGTTTCAGAGGAAATTTTAACTTATTTATACAGGTAAAAATTCCAGACCGAAACATATCGTTCGGTTTATAGAGGGATCCAGTTTTTAGAGGGGCCCTTTTTCCGGAGTTCCACTGTATAGCTATAATGCCTATCAAGACCTCAAAAGAAGCTTAACATATATTTCAAAAAGACTTTACATCATGATTTTCTGCACCTCTATGCTGTAAATCAAGGATTTTACCCTTGAGAATATCCAGGTTAAGTCCAGGAAAAATGAAATAAATGCTCTAAAATATTTAAATTTCAACACAAATCATTGAGTCTGATTTCTTTTAAGGTTAAATTAATTCAAACTATAAAACAATTTGGAGTTATATTCTGTGGTTAAGTAAAAACAATGAAAATAAATATACACAAGTAAAATATAAATCATTTTATTTAATCAAACAAAATCAACAAGCTTTTTCCTGTTGAACTTTTCCTGTTTGGCAAACCATTAACATATTTTATATAGATCATTTCCTCACAAAGGAAAAATTGCTTCTTGTTTTTATTTTTAAATTTGCATAACAGGCAAAATTTTATGATCCAAGTACATAATTAACACTCTCAAGGGGATGATGCCCAAAAACAAATTTTTATGATCTAAGTACATAATTAACACTTTCCAGGTGGAAGATGCCTTTTGGCCTCTAGACCCTATGGTTACTTTAATGTCTCCAATGACTTTCTATACAATGGAAATTGAAGTTTACCAGGCAAGAAAGCCAGAAGGGTACTGTGGCTAAACAGACAGGGCTTAAATAGTCAAGCATGTAAACCCCTGGAGTTGCAGGTCCCTGTTTAGTACCCATGGAAAGCCATCAGTTGCAAAAAGTGACATTTTGGTGAGGGAGGGCTGTCAAAGACCCCCTTTCTTCAAGACCTTCAGCACGAATCTCAAGTTCTTAGCTTTTTTTTTTACAGAAATGGTCTTAAAATGTGCCAGATCACCAAATTTTTTTTTCTTGATAATTTATGGTACATGTATTTTCTTACCAAGTTGAAAGCAAAAATTGCAAAAATGCCAATTTTTGCCACTAAAAAACTATCAAAATCTGATCCCCCTGTTACAGATCAAATACTTTTCATTTATTTTATATATAGTAGTAAAGAATACTGACCACTCTATATGAATGCACAATATAGCTTGCCCATTAGAAGTTCCATGGCAACATAAAAATGAAAAAGACCAAACTTGCCATTTTCTGCAGGGGTACCTACACATGGGCCCATATGATATCCCTCCCTATACACCACAACCTTCCCATCCACCTTCATTCATATAATTGTATAAGATGCTGGAAAAATTCCTTGAAAAATGACAGCTCATTTGCATCCAATTTGTATAAGTTTTCAAAGTTTTGAAAAATGAGGAGTGCTAAAGCTGGGGTACAATGAGTAGCTAGAGGCTCAGAAACTGAGCCTGTATTGCTCACCAGACGAAATCACTCTATGCCATGTATGACTAAAAAATGATGTTTTGTTTTCCAATGGGGTCTATTGTTAGCTTTATTCTCTATTGGCACCAGTGTTTTTGTCAGGATCTTCATTACATCATTACTGTAAAATTTGGTTTAATTTGCTTCAGTGGTTTCAGAGAAGAAGATGAAAATGTGATTTTCCCTTAGGGTCAAATGTTAAACTATGTTCTGAACTAGCAGCAATGTTTTTTATTGGATCATAACGAAATGAGCAATCTTAGTAAAGAACCTTTAGTACATCATTCTTGTAAATTTTGATAAAATTGCTTCAATTATTTCAGATAAGAAGATGAAAATGAGATTTTACCCATAGAGTCCTATGTTAAACCTAAGTTCCACTCTGCAGCCATGTTTTTATTGGGTCGGTATGAAATGAGCAATCTTTGTAAAGCACTTCCCATACATGTACATTATTCCTGTATAAATTTGTTGAATTTGCTTCAGTGGTTTTAGAGGAGAAGATGAAAATGTGAAAAATTGACATCCGATGGACAGACGCTGAACGCCAAGTAATGGCAGTAGCTTACAATGACCCTTTGGGTCAGGTTAGCTGAAAATGAGCTTTTAATATGTAAAACTTGTTTACAAAATATTTGAATATAAAATAAACAGGAAATTTGTAAACATATAAGACAAACAATTAATAAATGAGATATCTTCATCAAAATCTGAAGCATAATTAATGGATTTTCAATTATAATCAATAATCAGTACAGCATGTTAGCAAGTGTTCAAGTCTCAATTACAGATCAGAATTAAACAAGCAGTCTCTGTTTCCATACACCATTCTGGTAAATACTGGTTCAGTTTGCTTAGGTAGTTGCAAAAGAATGATTATATCTTCACAAAATGAATGTTAAACTCTGTTCAGTGCTCATGCCAAGTTTGCTGTCTAATTGTTGACAAAAATTTCAATACATCAATCCTGTAAACTTGATCAAATTTTCTTCATCGTTTGAGAGAAGATGATCAAAATGTGCAAAGCAAACAGACAGTAGGACATCAAGTGATATTGCAGTAAGCTCACAATGACCCATGGGATCAGGTGAGGTTAAATGTTTAAGGAATTAAGGGGGAAAGAGACAAAATATATAACAGTAACCAAGATGCCATTAAATAACATGTCATATAAATTATCGTGTTATTTTTGCTAAATTTTTAAAGGATGTAACACATGTGAAAATTATGTAATCAAACCAATTTTTTGAGGCTCCAAATGGTTACCTATCTTATGTCGTGCATTATTGAAGACAAAATAAAATTGTTAATTTAGTAGGCTGGTATCGTGAATACATCTGTACTTGACTTTGGCTGTGTTAATTTTTTAATAGAGACCAGTTAGGCAAAAATAGTTTACCGGTAGGCTTCTTAATTTTTTTTTGATTCAATAAAATTAATCTTCACTTTTTTCCTCAGTATTTTAGCATAAAAATGTTGCACTTTATCAAATTTACACATATTTTGCCTCATCAGTAATAAGCTACCATTTTCGCTCAAGGACAGATTTTTGTGATCTGGTATCTCAGATTTTCTACATTTTGAATCAAGTCCATTGACATCTCTCAACACTGTTTAATTGAATATATTTATGGCAGATTTCTCAGATGATTAACATATTTTATTTGCAATTCTTTAATGAACATACCAATATTCCTCTAGTAACACCTATAAAACTCCTTCTAAACTCCTGTCTTTTGTCTGCTAATCAATTACTCAACTTCCTATAGAATTCTATTGTATACCAATTTGTCATCACTGGAGTATCAAGGTAAACCCCTTCAGACAGTACAAATTGGTATACAATAGAATTCTATAGGAAGTTGAGTAATTGATTAGCAGACAATAGACAGGAGTTTAGAAGGAGTTTTATAGGTGTTACTAGAGGAATATTGGTATGTTCCATTAAAGAATTGCAAATAAAATATGTTAATCATCTGAGAAATCCGCCATAAACTGACAAAGAAATTGTATCAAAAATAAATTCAAAGAAATTTAAACAAGGTCCAAATTTACTTAATTCATTTAACTATGAGCCTATAAAAACCAATTTTTAACCAAACAACATTTTTGTGACAAAGTTCGAAGTCAAAATGCTTTAAATTCACAAATTTTTGCATACATTTATTACTGCAATATTTGATAAAATTCAGAGATTGCAGTTTTTTATAAATTGGAACTAAGAAAATCCTAAGTCAAAATAAATACAATTAAATGATTATGTAGCGGAGAATCAATCATGGTCACAATTTATTGCAAAAAGAACATCACAAATAATTATTGAATTTTACAAGCATTTGATTCTTTTTACAAGTCTTACTTACTGAGTATTCTCATAATTGCATATAAAGTAAATCTAGTTGATCCTAAGGCTCGTAACTTCTCACTCTCGTAATCGATATCAGCTATAATGCCCCATGCTACAGATAGGAAGGAGTATATTTGTTCTTTGTGTGTCTGTAGTAAAACTAGATCTATCGGTAATATTCTATGTTTGATTAATACAAATGTAGAATGTAGCACCATGTCAGAATCCAGAGGTTCTCTACAAAAAAATAACTTTCAAGTCAACTACAATGCATGTTGATTTATTTATTTCACAATTTTGTATTAATGAAGTGTTTCAATACTATATCAAGTGAAGAAATATACAGTAGAACTTCAATGGGTCCAACTGCAATAACTCGAACACCATGGATGCCTGGAACCCTTTTTGTGGTCCCTTTGTTCAAGTTCACAGTTCGACCTCAATATCTCGAACACCCCTTTGGCTCGAACTGTTTTCAACGGTTCCTTGGATGTTCAAGCCATTTAAGTTCGACTGTATATACAGTCAAACTTGCCTTAGCGGTCACCTTGAATAAGCAGCCACCTCATTTTAAAGGCCACCTTTAATAGTTCCCTACCTTGTATATTTCATATAAATTAAACCTCATTTTAAAGGCCACCTTTCTTAAAAGGCCAGTTTGACTCCTTCCCAAAGGTGACCTCTTAAATCAAGTTTCACTGTACAATTCACTTGTTCTTGGGAAATATATATAAATACTTTCTTGTTGAAAATCACTCCCTTTGATATCTAGGGAACACTCTTAACACTTCATATTTATAATTTTTTACCAGTTTAATTTCTAATTTTTGTCTTGTAAAAAATCTATAGACTGTTTCTTTTTCTAATTTGTCTTTGTCTTTAATAGAGTTTATTTGTTGTTGAAGGCAAACAATTTCATAATCAAATGATTTGTAAACATCTAATTATTTTTAAAACTAAGGAGTATCTCCCACTTGCATAGCTCTGTCCTTAGCTGATTTTGGCTTTTCTATTTAGATCCTATTGGTAATTTGTTCTCTATTAGCTTTTCACATCCTTCAGTTTATGGATTTCCAATTGTTCTGACTCTATCTGCACTGAGGAGACATAAGTTGTCGAAATGGCTATATGCAGAAACTTAATTAACATTTAACTTCAGTATTTTGTTATTTTATTGTGTACATGTAGTAAGATTTTAAATGCAACACAATTTAGGTTAAACATAAAAGTTAGTAATATTAGTAGGGAATAGATGACTAAGCTGTTCATCTGAAACCTTTCTGTAATCTATATTGTATTAATAACCTAGAAATCACCTCAAAATGTCCTACATTGTATTTTTAATCAAGGATACAGCATATCATGGATTAACTTCTACATAACACTGTTATGAAGAAGTTATAAGGCAGAATTTAAAAAAATCTGTGTTTCCAGTAACCCGACCGACCCTAGATTTTTGAGGCTAAAAATGCCTACCCTAAACATTTTTTGGCAATTTTTAAAGAAGCACTGTTAAAGTCCAGAAGTTACAATGTCTATGTAAAAAGTTTTGGAAAAATAAAAAAAAATGCCTACCTATTGAAGATTATGTTACCAGAAACACAGGTATTTTTTTAAGGCCTAATCTGTTTGATTCATAATTATATATACCTCATTCTAATTTCCTCCATTAACCCATAAACATTTGTTTTGACTTAAGGTGGACTGCCCATCTATCTTGGACATGTAACAAAAATTTGACTTTACCAATAAAATATGGTGTAAAAATGATTTTGAATACCGTGAAAGCACTTTTGTTCGTGGGGTTTTAATTTTTGTGGATTTCATGATTAGCTAAAACCAAGAAATTAAGTTCCCAACAAAATGCATTTTCAATAGTTTCAAATTATATATAAAGTACCCGTGAAATAGTGATATTTATGTAAACCATGAAAACTGATGTCCTTGTCAATCAACAGTAGTTTACTAAGAGCTACAAAAAACTCTTATTTATTAAAGGGAGATAATTATATTGAAATAATAAAGGAAAAATGGCATTTTCATGATTTTTTTTCAAAAATGATCAGTGACACCTATTTTAAATTTCTTTTATCCAAAGTGATTTGTTTAACACACTTAGTACTACATTTTCACCACAAATCTATCGTCTTGTTCACTTGAAAAAATTTTTAAATTATAATTTCTTGCTATTTTCAGAAGCTTCTCCCACAAAAACGAATTCAGTAATCTATAGATTTTGTACTAAAATATTGAAGTGCATTTAAGGTAGTAAGGGAGTTAAAAATTGCGCATCATTTTTGCGCATGTGACAAAAAATGGAATTCACTATGGGAACATTGCCAAAACCATTTCCAATGTCTTGTAATAGTTAAGTTTGATGAAATATGCCACTTTTATTTTGTAACCATGTAGAATATTGAACTTTTCTGCTAAACTCAAGTTTTTCGTGATTTATTCAAAAATAAGTTTGGTGACCCCAAATTTTTTTTCATGGAAATTGAAGGACAGTATATTGGCTATTAATTTACCAAATTTTAAAAAATTCTATCTGATGAAACTATTTAAAATTTTGTAAGAATTCTTTAATTTTCCCTATTATTTCAACCAAAATAGCAGATTTTTACATTTCATATTTCATTCTTATATGACCGGTGACCCCTTATTTTTATTTTATTTTTCGTATACTCTAAATAACAAAGGGTAAATCATGAAAATTTCAGAAAATTCTATCTGACAAAATTTTAGACTCCCGTACCACCTTATTAAACTTTCATTAACAGGAAACTAAGAAAAATCAATTGTTTTTTTTAGTCCCCCTGGACTATCTTAAATTTACTCATCTTTTACTTTTTAAGGATGTTAGCTGGTCATGTTTATGTATTTTCTGTCAGTTTTTCGGAATTCTCTGGTTTTATCCATTTTAAAGGTTAATAACTTTTTGCCCAGTGACCCCCTAATTTTTTTCCTCATTTTCATTTAACACATCTTTTTGATCATTCTGATAAAATTTTATTTAATTGGTGTTATTTTGTCACATTCATTTTTGGATGTACATTTCTCATGTTTAACCTATGAAAATTGCAGAGGAGTGCAGTTTCCCGCCATTTTTTGAAACACTCGTATCTAAAAAATTCATCGTAACCTATCAATTTTTTTGGCTTAAATTACTTCTTTTTCAATTTTCTAACAAAAAATCATATTTAATTTAAATCCTTGTTATTTTAAAATTGACC
>MJUU01066223.1:0-14769 GCA_002080025.1 Modiolus philippinarum | reverse complement strand
GCACAATTTATATAAACTGTCTGATGGCTTTAGAGAAACTGCGCAATTCTGCGCACAATTTATATAAACTGTCTGATGGCTTTAGAGAAACTGTGCAATTCTGCACACAATCTATATAAACTGTCTGATGGATTTATAGAAATTGTGCAATTCTGTGCACAATTTATATAAACTGTCTGATGGCTTTAGAGAAACTGCGCAATTCTGCGCACAATTTATATAAACTTTGTGATGGCTTTAAAGAAACTGCACAATTCTGCGCATAATTTATAGAAGCTATCTGATGGGTTTAGAGAATTGCAATTATGTGCACAATTTGAATAAACAGTCTGATGGCTTTAGAGAAACTGCAATTCTGCACACAATATATATAAACTTTGTGATTGCTTTAGAGAAACTGTACAATTCTGCGCATAATTTATATAAGCTATCTGATGGCTTTATAGAGAAACTGTGCAATTCTGTGCAAAGTTTATAGAAACCGTCTGATGGCTTCATAGAATCTGTAAAATTGTGTGGCTTTATTTTAAGGTGTTAAATTGAATTTAATATTTCGTGATCTCTTACATGAAGGAATAGCCGTTTTACTGTTGTAACAAATGTCAGTAATCAAGAAATGAACAAGAGTTGACAGAGGAACTAGAATACTGACAAAGTTAGAAAGGGCCCTAGCCCCCTTGTGTGTCCCAAAACCTGATTGTGCAATTTCATGGAAATCATAAAACAATTTTTGGGGAAAAACATAGATAATAATTCCTAAGTTATTATAAATATAGTTTCTGTATATGGCCGTTTTGACAACTTATGTCTCATCTGTTAAGATCACATCAAAACATTGAAAAAATATATGAAGGTCATTTCAAGTTATATATCAAACGACAGAGCTAATTCTCAAAATATGAATTTTTTCCCAAAAAAATGTTTTATGATTCTCCTCAAAATCATACGGGACCTTCTTTTAATCAAGTCCAAAACTATGCATAAAACTTATAAAAACCTGTGAAGGTCATTTCAAGTTATCATACAACATAGAGCTTATTCTCAAAATATGCTGTTTTTTCAAATAAAAACAAAGTTTTTCCCCAAAAACATGTTTTCGGATTTTCCTCAAAAACAGAAGGGAGCCTCCTTTGGTCAAGACCAATTAACCTTGTGTATCTAAATCATATAAATTCCTGAAGGCAATCTTGATTTATTGTACGACATTGAGCTAATTCTCAAAATATGAACTTTTTCAAATAAAAACAAAGTTTTTCCCTCAAAATTGTTTTTCTAATTTTCCTCAAAAATGAAAGGGAGCTCTCTTTGGTCAAGTTCAACTTTGAGTATCAAAATCATTCAAATCCCTGAAGGCAATCTTAAGTTATCATAAGACATAAGAGCTAATTCTCAAAATATGCACTTTTTCAATATATAAACAAAGTTTTTTCCCAAAAATAATTTTCCAATTTTTCTCAAAAACAAAAGGGAGCTTCCTTTGGTCAAGAACAACCATGAGTATCAAAATCATTCAAATCCTTGATGGCAATCTTAAGGTATCGTACTACATAGAGCTAATTCTCAAAATATGCACTTTTTCATATAAAAACAAAGTTTTTTCCCAAAAATCAATTTTCGATTTTCCTCAGAAACGAAAGGGAGCTTCCTTTAGTCAAGTTAAACTTTGAGTAAAAAAATCATAAAAATCTGTCAAAAGCAATCTTGAGTTATCGTACGACATAGAAAACGCTGACGGACAGACGGACAGGCTGATTACTATAGGGCGCCGCCATTTCATGGCGGGGCCCTAAAAATATAGAGTGATTATTTAAATGCAATAGGGTCTGTAAGTCTCATTATGTGACACAGAGATTTCACGATAAAATTGAAATTCAAAAACGCTTCACGTCAAAACATGACGTTTTTGGATTATGAGATTCAATTTTTTGTTTGGTACATCATATTTTGTCGTGAAAAATACAAGTTCCGGGTACAAAAATTGTACCCAGAAGTTTCGAAATTGGATGAGACTTACAGACCCTATTCACCTCAAAATTGCACTTCATCACCATAAGAGGACTAATGCAATATATGTAGTATTCTGCCCATTTCAAAAATTGTTTAACCAAATTTAAACTATGCTGAACTATCCAAATGTATGAAGCAGTCAACACCCTAGTCAAAATGAACTCTTCCATAAACAGTTATTGAAATTTCAGGCAGTTTTATTTAGCATTCTTAGTACGTTTTCTATAGGCAGTCCAAAATAAATATCTGTCTGATAATGATAGCATTCATTCTAAGCAGTTTTATATTGGCAGTTCATTTTTTAAGTGGTTTCTTGGCACTTATTTTAAGTGATGTGACGATAATGGAGTCAAGTTTCTTAACTCCTATAAAACTTGTTGAATCAAAATGGCAATATAGTATGCATATCAGGAGGTGTCAGTAGTGTATCTTATCAAATATGGAAGAATATGTATGGGAGTTGTACCTACTAGTCTATCCTGAATTTCAGGAACAACTGTCAAATTCCTATAACTACTACAAATTTTGTTTGATTAAAATGGCAGCATAATATGCACATCTACATGTCATAGTAATACATCATGCTAAAATATGGAAGAAATCTGTAGAACAGATTTAGACGAGTTAATTGAAAACACAAGATCTTGTGCTATAACGAAATGGTTTATTGTAGATTTCCTGTGCAATAACCTACATGTATTTCACTTGAGATTTGGCATGCCATAAAACTGGTATAAACCCACAATTTCTTTTGAAATGCCTGTACCAAATTAAGTCAGGACCATTGCGGTAGACAATTTTTCCAGTGGTTTCCACCTGATTTATCTTTTTGTCTCATGGACTTTGACTCATGACAACATGTTTGGTAATTGATTACCCCCATTTGCAATTCTTTCTTGAGTACACCTTTATTCTAAACACCCATAACAACTCCTTCAAAACTCCTTTCTTTTGTCCCTTAATCGAACAATTAATTAAAGTCATACAGAAACTATTGCATACAAATTTATCATCACAGGAGTATCAAGATGGACCACTTCAACAAATACAAATTGATCATAAAATAGCCCAAGTCACTAAAAGTCTAATTTCTTCCTAAATTTATTGAATAAATATGATGGTATAGGATCCTATCAAATACTGAAGAAACTAGTACTGGTGTGTCAGAGAAGCAGACAGTGATGACCTACAGATAGACAAATCATTATAACCTCTGGAACTTTCACAGATTTGTCCAATCAATACACCAGTTTCAATTGGTTTACCCATCTACGTAATATAAAAATACAATTCAAAATAGTGATGACAGTGTAATGAGTCTAAAGCATTATCCTGAGTTCTTCCCCTCTGTAACTTCAGTAGTCCATATTTTCTGATACCATGATGACTCCCATAGGCCATCAAAATTAAGTTCATATTCACTAAACTCAAAAATAAGTCCATCACCTGATACAATGAGGACTTTTTTGTCAGTCATCCAATTTAGGTTCTTTTCAACTTACCCCATAAATTAGCCCATCCCCTGATACAATTAAGACTTTTCCTCAGGCCTCCAAATTTAGGTTCTTTTTTATTTACCTCATAAATTAGTCCATCACCTCATATAATGAGGACTTTTCCTCAGTCTTTCAAATTTAAATTCTTTTCAATTCATCCCATAAATTAGTCCATCGCCTTATACAATCATGACTTCTCAAAAGTCATCCAAATCTAAGTTCTTTTTAACTTACCTCATAAATTAGTCCATCCCCTGATACAATGACCACACCTGACCAATCATCTAAATTTAATGTCTTAATAACTTCAGTTGCATGACCAGCATATTCTGAAAATGATAGAAGAATTATGTTCAAGTCACCATAGGTATACTGACAGAAAAGGGTACCATTCAGAAGGACATGCCCTGCACAGGTTTAAAATGGAGTGTAATCTCTTAGCAATATTTGTAATATATCTGTAAGACACATGCATGTCTGACCCCCCCCNCCCCCCCCCCCCCACCCCAAAAAAAAAAAATACATGCTCCAACAGAAACAAAAAATCGAAATCCTCATCACATGTACATTTTCAATATGTCTACAAATTATAGTCGATACATCATCACCTTGGTTATATTTCAATTCCTATTCCTTAATCAATTTTAAAAATTGCTACCATCTGTTTCTGAAACAGATGAAAGCAATTTTCCAAATTGGTTTAACAATTGCTGAACCAATCTTACAGTTTTACAACTCCGTAGTTGCTATCAAACTGTAAAATTGGTTCAACAATCTTCCCACAGGAAATCTTCTGTCTTCATGCTTAGTGTACGAGTACAGCTTGAGTAATTTACAGTAATATAAATAGTTTATTACACTGGGCAATTTATTTTTCAAGAACTGCAAACAAAAGGTTAAAAATGCTAAATTGTTAGTTTAAAAGTATAATTTCTAATTTCCAATAATTTTTTTTTTTATCTTTGCTATATTCTAAAATATAATGGTTATTCATTTTCATTATTTTTCTGTAAAAATGGAAAAAAATAACAAGGGAGATCATAAATGTGATACATTTGTGTATAATTATTTCCCCTAAATAAATTAGTACTTTCATGTTTTCCTCCCAAAAATGATCTTCATAATAAAAATTCAGATACAAACATATGAAAATGTGTCAGAAATAGCATTATAAGATTAAATTTGATTTCGTATTAAAGATAATAAAAAAAGATTTAAAAATATTTCCAAAAGTAAAATTAAGAATTTCCACATCCTAAGAAAAAAAATTTTCATTACAAAGGCAGTTTTCTTTAGTACATCCACAATTAAGTTTTAGAAGATATCCAGAGGTGAGTATCAACTTTTCAAATTGTTGAACCAATTTTACAGTTTGATAGCAACTANTTCCTATTCCTTAATCAATTTTAAAAAATTGCTACCATCTGTTTCTGAAACAGATGAAAGCAATTTTCCAAATTGGTTAAACAATTGCTGAACCAATCTTACAGTTTTACAACTCCATAGTTGCTATCAAACTGTAAAATTGGTTCAACAATATGAATAGATGATTCTTCCCACAGGAAATCTTCTGTCTTCATGCTTAGTGTGCGAGTACAGCTTGAGTTATTTGCAGTAATATAAATAGTTTATTACACTAGTACTGGGCAATTTGTTTTTCAAGAACTGCAAACAAAAGGTTAAAAATGCTAAATTGTTAGTTTAAAAGTATAATTTCTAATTTCCAATATTTTTAAAATCCCTCACCTCACTTTTCGTTATCTTCGCTAGTCAAGGGTTATGATCTGCTCTTCTGAAGAGGAGAAGAGAGGATCATATCCCTTGAATAGTGAAGATGCTTTTCGTTGAAGGGGTATAAAAAATACATAAAAGTCAATTTAAAAAGTACTAGTGCACAACAGATATAGTACAAATCAAACATACAGGGGTTAACAAATCCATGGGTCCGAGGTCCGTGACCTGCAAATTTTAACTATGGACCAGTGCATAATGCCATTCAAAAAGTCCGTTGGACAGGTGAAAAATTGGAGAAACGGTACCCTTATGTTATGGAGTGTGAAAAAGGAGCAGGTAGAAGTTCCTAAATTTTATATGTTATCAGACAAATTTGGTGTAGGCAAAAAATCATTACAATAACTTTGTGGTATTGGATTTGTTGAATTCTTGATACTGTTAACACCTAATTTTTACATTGATATAGGAAAAGTGAAATAAAGGGTTATGCCAAGCGCAGCATGATACGATCACAGCATGTCGAACACTGAAATTTGAACAAGTGTATCTCAAAATGAATGAGGACACAGTAAAGAGCTTGATACAGTAATTAAATGGACACAATAAAGAGCTTGAACATGTAATTAGCTGCACACAAACTATTTACCCTTATAATTCCTTGGCCCCTTTGACCCCTTGTAGCTTGGAAACAGTAAGAGCTAAGCCAAATCTTGTTGAATAATAATGAAAGTCTATATTTGAGAGCAATCCAAAGAAACAAATCCCATCGAAATCCGATGAAAAATGAAGATTTCACATATTTCGAAAAATTGCAATTTCTGCCCCTTTGACCAATTGAAGCTGGGTCATGGTGAGAGCTATGCCAAATCTGTTGCCATACTACTGAAAGCTTATATCAAGAGGAATCCAAAGAAAAAAATCCCATCGAAATCAGATGAAAAATAAAAATTTGAGGTAATCTGCAAATTTTTCATTTTGTCCCCATTCGGCCCCTCATAGCTCGGAAAAGAAACAAGTTGTCAAAAATCTGATGGTGCAGCTCTATGTTCATTTTCAAAAGGAATCCATTGCAAAAAACTGCATCAAATTTGGACTAGGCCTAAAAAAAAATACCTGTGTTTCAGGTAACATACTCTTCCAAATTTTGGTCGGTAGTTAGGCATTTTTTTTTTATTTTTCCAAAACTTTTTACATAGACAAATAGAGAGTAACTTCTGGACTTTAACAGTGCTTCTTTAAAAATTGCCAAAAAAACTTTAGGGTATGCATATTTAGCCCCAAAAATCTAGGGTCGGTCGAGTTACCGGCAACACAGATTTTTTTTTTATTCTGCCCTAAAAATTAAAAAAATGAAATTTTTAAAAATTGCCCCTTTTGGGCCCATTTATCTTGTGAATGGTACATGCCACATAAAATCCGTTGGCATACTACTGATAGGAAATTCTACAGCCAAATATGTGAAAACACCCAATTTTGCCCTTTTTGACCCCTTTTTTAAAAAACGGAAGGGGCCAAAATTACCAAAACCCACCAAAGGCTTCTTTTTGTGCCAAGGAACACTGTGGTAAAATTTCATAAGGATTGGTCAACTGGAACTAAAGTTATTGACCAAAGTCAAAGGTGTCTACAGACGACGACGCCGGACGACGACAGAGTCATACTATTATATGACCTCAAATTTTTTTTTCGGTCGTTTAAAAAGTTATAACTGTGGTCTCGTATTTCAGCTGCTTCAAAATTTAGGCCAGTCTGTACGGACCACTGAAAATTTGGTCAGGACCAGTGAATTTCTTTGAGATTCAAGTCCTGGACCAGTCAGGTTCTGAAAATGTTTTTAACCCCTGACATATAATACCATATAATTATTACCTGCATGTATTACCATGCATCATAATGCAAAAATTACAATACATGTTTTAACTTTCTGTCAATATCTTTATATAAATCTTTAAATACAAAAATGTTCATGCATGAAATTACTTCTCGTTACATGATATTTGAAATATATTAGCAACTTAAATGTGACATATGGTCTATATATTTCACTTTTTGATTACCATTAATTCACAAGTATTGAATTGTGCAGTGTTATATGTATTCCCTTACATGACAGATTTTAACTACCAGTATAAATGTTAAGTGGTAAAATTTGATAAAATCATACAACGTTATTCATGTTATTTGTAAATTATCATGATTATAAAATACTTTAATAAACTATAAATAATTTGACTGACAAATATGTACAATTCAAACTTTCTGTTTGTATTTTTGAAAATTATATAATGTTGCACTGCGGATGTTCGTATTTCACATTTATATTTAAATAATCACATTATATGCAGATTTTCAACAATCAATAATCGCATTCATTGCAAATTTACTATGTTTAGAAATGAGTCCATCTGGTTGTTAATATACAGTCAAACTTGTATGGCTCAAACATCTAAAATGTCAAGAAAAACATTTACAGCTAGAGACAGCCGCACAGCTGATATCAAAGTCAAACAGCGTTTTAAACTTGAACAAACAGACAACAAAAATGGTTCGAGACATATATGGTGTTTGATGTTTGTTATTGCAGTTTATTTTGAAATAGATGCATTTTATTATTATCATAATTTAAATGACAGTTTCAGTCTACACCAAAAACTTTTTTCATTACTAGTCTTTTATGAGAGATTTACTAGTCCCCAAAAAAATCAAATGCTTGATTCTTGTTTTTAGTAAGAGTAACAAACTGGTTCCAATGCATGTTCAATTTTAAGAAACAAGTTAAGCCACACAAGGAATTTTAATAAATAAATTTGGAGGAACATTATAAAACAAATGACACTGCGGAGTAAGACCATATGTAGGTTTCGAAAATGCAATATAAAATTTCTGCAATGAAAATTCTTACTAGTCTGGTCGGACCAGTGGTTTGAAAAGTTGACTAATCCGAATTCAAATTTACTAGTCTCAGGCATCGAACTAATGCATAACGGAGCAGACTGCAGTTTTATAAATAAAGATTCATTTGGTTTTACCATGTTTTTGTAGAGACTGTCTCATACCCATTTACTCCATATCCTTTCATTATTTATTTCAGTTGAAATGACAGCTCATTATATAATGTGATATGGAATATTTGTAATTTAACATCAACATCAATCATTTGGTTTAGTCAGGGTTCAGTTAAGAAAGGCTTCAATTTGGAATAGTACAAAATGTACAGAGCACATTTGTATTTTTTTTTATAGAAATATGTTAGTTTCTTTCATTTGATGTAATGATTTGTAAAACAAAATGTTTACCTGTAATTAATACTTTATATATAATATCAGCTTCATCCAACATAGACTTCACACTGTTTTCAAAGATTTGTTGAGCTTTCCCTGGCCCACTATGTGGATTTATAAGAACTAATACTTTTCGACATGGAGGTAGCATACATAAATCAATTTCTGAAATAAGCAAGATGACATGCAATGAATGAACATATGTCAGTTTTACATAAAGCATGACAGACAGACATAGCATAAAATATAGAAGTAACCATTTTTCCAATTACAGTCAAACCTGTCTGATGTGACCTTCCTATGGAATTCAAACCCAAAAAATAGTAACCTGTCTGATGTGACCTTCCAAGGGAACCCCAAAATAGTAACACAAAATAAAACAGGAGGTCTTTTAATACAAGTTCAATTTACATTTAGAAGCGTTATGAAGGGATTTTAAAATTAGGGTCATATAAGTCAAGTTCTTGCTTAATAGACATGGTGGTTAGGCAGGTTTGATCGTATGTTTTAGGAAACTGTGTTAAAGCAATAGTAATGGATTCAAAATGTTAAAAAAAGCTTGACTGAATTTCAAAACCATAAAAGTACAAAATCATGTATAATTTAACAGATATGTTGCATTTTATACTGAAATCAATGTACTAGGTGATACATGGTTAATCATGTAAAGAGGAAATGTGGCTATGTTCAAGAATCTAAAATCTTTAAATTTGTTCTCTTTTTTTCTATCCAGTGATTTATTGTAAACAATTATTATATCAATAGTATGACTTTTTGGTGACCTTATCGGGTATTTTTTGGTTGGATTGGTTTTGAGGTCATTTCAAAATCTGAATTATGTCTATAATTGGTAATTGGCAATGGTAATCAGCGGGAAATCTAGTGGTATAAAATTATCTCCCTTCTAGAAAAGCTCTTCTGTGTTTTAAACTTTTTCAGAACAAATTAACAGCATGGCGACGAAAATAAACAATCGACAAAATGTCAAGATTTCAAAAGAAATAAACAAATACAATATTTAGTGAAAACGTTATTCAATTCCCACATCTTTATTCTGTAGTTAAATAGAGATTAAACTTGCCTCTAAGAAGAGGTAATATGCGAATTCCTTGCATAATTTACTGTCGTGATGAAAATATTCAACGGAAAGACTGGTCAAAATCAATTGCTATAGAGTGTTAAAATGCATGTACCCAGACAAAATTATATGTATAGATAGATTTTCTAATATACTTTACTTATAGGTCAATTAAGTGACGATTCTTGTATAAGAAACACGGAGATCCAAAACGAATTCTATGTAACTAAGCAAAATTATATCGTCTTGAAACAACGCCATTTTTCTTTTATACCCAAAATCGACAAGGGTAATCATCAAAACAAGATTTCATTGGTTCAATCAAGGAAAAGGGCGTGCCTTCAGTTAAAGCCCATTCAAAGACCCCACGTGCTTAGTGAGTAAAAATCGATTTTGTTTATGTAAATAAGACGGTTACCAGGTAGAAATGGTCGTTTTATATACATTATTTCGTCGGAACCACTGCATGTACCCAGTCCAAAATTTGCAAATGAATCGATAAATATTTAATTGCAAAGTATATTTTTTCCTAAAAATTTCCGTTGTAAAGAAATGGCTAGATCCAAAACACTTTGGAATCGGGTATATTCCGGGAATTCTCATTTTTCATTAAATATATGCAAGAAATATCAATTTTTTTTTAAAAAATGTCATTTGTCAACATCAAGATACATCACATGAACATAACAGATTATAAATTTTCTTGTTATAAGTAACTTTTATCAGGTCTTAACAACGAGTTATACATTGAAATCGACATTTTTATCTTTTCTAAAGGAGAGATCATATTCTATTGTTTAAATACCACCGGATTTCAGACTGTAATTAGACAATTTATTGATCATTTTAAATCAGCAGAATTTCAAAAAAAGGAGTAAAAAAATTTGTTTTACATAAAATCTAATGAGATATATTCAATTTAGTATATGTGTGTAGGAGGGAGGGGGGAATGCTAAACCCCAATTCACCAATTAAGAAATGCAACAGTATAATGGGATTGTATTCTGACAGGTCAAAATATCTAATGGGTACACTGAACTATTTGTATTTGTTTGCATATTGTCATGATCATTAATGAGAAAAATTACAGAATTTCTGAATCTACTCATATGGTAAGGCTGTAACAAATTTTCATACAAGTATTTTTTTTTCTTGCTTCACAACGTATAAAAAAGTAATCTGCCTTACAAAGGACTGAAATTTGAAATTGCATCAAAAGTTGGCAACTTAATTAGATGATATTTTTTTGGTAGAAGGTATTTTCTGATGCAAAAATAATAACTGCCATACATCATGAACATTTCAAAGCATACATTTGTACATTGTACATTCATAACCATTTTTTATTCATTTCTAATCATTAAACAGAAATGGAAAACAAGTAGATACATTTTTTTTGTAACATGGATAAGTTAATCAAAGCTCCGATGGAGCTGAATCTCGAAGCCCTGAAAATCTACACCTGCCAAACTTTGTAGTCATCCAAAGAACTGCTGCATATGTCTGCATGTTTTAAGTTATTAAGTAATACGGATTGTGTGATTTCGCATGTTGATTTCATTGCTATCAGTGTTTTCCTTTTTTGCCAAACGAAAGGTGGTTGTTTTGAAATTCCATGATAGCCGGCTGTCATAGCCGGCTTTGTAGATTTGCAGTATTCGCGTTCTGTATTTTGGTAATGTATATAAAAAATTGATTTATTTTTACTTGATACATTTGTAATAAAATAAAATTAATAAATTTTCCTTTTGTTGTTATTCAGATTTGACAGCAAAGTTTTAAATCCATTCATGTTTATTTTTAGGTTTTTACTTTTAAATGAGTATGGCAAACTTTTGCTTTCCATCCACGACAGTTTTTGTCGTATTTTAGTTATATGGAACTAAAGTGTGATTCGTTTGTTAGCATTAACTATTTGAAATCGGACGTTTTTGTCATCCCGTTGGTTTCGTACTGGCTGTTTTGATCGTTTCAAATTGTATGGCAGTCCCCATTTTGATGATTTCTTCATAGTTTCGATCTCATTGCTTTGAATAATTTCATCTGGTAGCTTCCTTTTCGTTCTGCACGAAAGAAAACATCGATTCTGTTTCTTTTTGTTCGGATCCGCCATTTTGTCTAATGAAAACAACTCGCAAGTCAGCTGATTGGAATACTAACAACGGAACTACGACGGTACGGAACTGAAAAATATCCGTTTTTACCGACCACCTTGACCAAGGCAAAGGTGGTCGGCCTGCAAAAAAACCTGGTCGGCAAAGCCAGCTTAAATGGCGAATGGAAAACACTGGCTATAAATATATGCAGTACACCGTCACAAGTAAACAAATGCTATTTCAATCTTTGGCAAATTACTGCGCAATAGGTTCGTTGATCCGAGACGCAATATAAATGATAAACATGCATGTTGTTTTCAATTTAATAAAACAACACCGTATTCAACTCAAGAAAATGAAGAAATATAACTTAAATACACAATGTATACGATTTTGAAAGAAACTTGCGCACTATATTTTATAGGAAGCACGAAGATCAACTTTTAGAGCTGTTAATAGGCTTGAAGCCTCACGTGATTTTTTCTTGTCATATTAATATCTCTCTATCCATTTCATGGCTTTGAGATAAAAATTGCTATACATGTACAAATGTAATTACTACATGTACTTTTTAATTATAAATCATGTTTTATATATGAAAAGGATTTTTTATTCTGTAATACAGTGCCCATATTAATTTGACACTTACTAGTACATTTGTATATCATGTTCCTTAATTAGTACGGTAATTTTATATGTGAAATAAAACTGATTTTAGAAATAGATTGTGTATTCTACACCAATTAGGCATGTACCATTTGATTTTCAGGGGGGGAGGCAGGGCCTAGTATTTTTTAGGAAAAAAAAATTCTGCCCCCGTTTTTGCCCAAATAAATTATCTGACCAGCATGTGGACTGAAAAAAAATAATTCGGCCCTAATCCTGTCCATTAAAAAAAAGCCTGGCTCAACAAAATTTCCTAGCATAGTTAATATAGGAAAAAATTAGTCTGGCCTGCGAAGCAGGTGAAATAAATTTCAGGCTCAGGTAAAAATCTCAGCCCCCCTGAAAATCAAATGGTCCATGCCTTAAAACTTTTATTGCAGCATATATGTGTTTTTTTTTAACAACCTGATAGTGTTTCCTGCAGCTTTTGAAAGGGGCATGGTAATTTTCTCCCTTTAGGGCACATATAGCGCGATCCATTACACTATTAGGGCACCTTTATAGTGAATGCCCATTTTCACAATGTAGTAAACAACATTACATTATTTACTTAATAAATATACAGCTATTGTCTGCAATATAAAAGAAAGCACAAATACAATACACCTGCAGCATGTAAAATAGATGTGTAAATGGACCTTTGCTGCTACATAATGACTGATTAAGACTTATAGACATTTCAATGATAGCATCCTTTTATGAAGTCATTTGTAAGTTTGTACCATTGGTGTTTCTATAAGTCCTCAGATTTCGTATTGTAAGATGTTCCTCTTCTTAAGCTGTCACCATAGTGAGTGTTAAAACATGACTTGATGGGTATTGGTGTAATAAAAGGAATCAAGTGCTAATTTGACTAAGAGCCAAACTTACTCATTGTTTTGCAAAGTAACAAATAAAACATGCTTTACTTTTTTAAGCTTTTTAATTTGAAACCAAATTATTTTTCTATTTAATTGATTAATACAAATGTAAGTGTAAATAAAATTATAAAAAAATAAAATCCCACAAGTGAATGGCAAAATTTAAAGGGAAATAACTCACTTCTCAAAAAACGTGATCTGCCAAAAAAAAAATAATTTTACATTGCAATTAACGGAGAGTTTTTATGAAAATTTTACTGAAACAAAGATTTTAATTTTAAAAGAATAATGATTATGAGAAATTGACATAAAATTGTCATACAGGTAAGAAGTTTATCTCTGATTGACAGGTGGTAATTTTTAACTCTGGTAAACAAAAGTGCCGACGGTGTTTTTTTAAGGTTGAACTAATCCTTTAATTAGTATGACAGGCGTAATTAAAGTATTATTTTGAGCAAATAGAACATGCAGAATAAACTGACATTATCACATACTTACATTCTCTCGTCCAATCAAAAGCCTTCCTTTCACCCCTCTATTTTTCACAGATCACACTTTTTCTACTTTTTCCATGTACTAAGTAAGGGATTATCATATTGTTTAAAAATTGTTGTTAGACAATACATTCATTTGTACAGGCCAAAGTGTCAGACCGATAATCCTTTTATTGCCTGCAGCTATATACAATTTGAAATTAATTATTAAAGTGCATACATTTTCACTGATACGAAAAGCCCATATAGTGAAAAACACTGAAATTTGTACATTAAATAAATGCATTGTCTAACAAAAATATTTTTAAACAATAAAATAAATTCTCACTTGGTACATGTAAAAAGTAGAAAAAGTTTGCTCTATGAAAAATAAAGGGATGAAAGGAAGACCTTTGGTTGATTTAATTAAATTTGAAAAAAATTATTGTCCCTTGTCTATGACCTTAACAGTCTATCTATTCCTATTGTGCAACCAATCTAGCAATTTCATTATTCAATAGGTGTGATAAAACTGAGCTATACCTTTACCTTCAGACCAACATATATTGTAAAAAAGTTTTGGAGACTTGCTATTGTTAACTAATCTAAACAATGATGGTTCTTTTGAATTGTCTAACAATACTATTGTAATGGCCTGGGGAGGTTTTACCTTGATCTGTTGATGAAAATAGGAACTATATAGAGTTTATATAGTCAGTGAAAAAAGGTACTAAATGAATTTATTTAAAAATTACATCATTACAAGAATAAATATTCCTATACATGCATAATGTGAAGGGATTTTAGATTTCTTACATACTTTGAAATCTTATAGGCGAGTCGATTTGTCTTTGTTATATTACATGTAAAAGTAACACTTTTTCAAGGTAAAACCTCCCCAGGCCATTACAGATTTGTACAATAGTATTGTTAGACAATTCAAAAGAACCATCATTGTTTAGATTAGTTAACAACAGCAAGTCTCCAAAACTTTTTTACAATATGTGTTGGTCTGAAGGTAAAGGTATAGGTCAGTTTTATCACACCTATTGAATAATGAAATTGCTAGATTGGTTGC
>MJUU01066221.1:57174-93207 GCA_002080025.1 Modiolus philippinarum | reverse complement strand
GATAGTATGCGATATGATATAAATTCCATCTAGTACTCAAATTTGGTACAAATATACTTAAAATATGCAACAATAGGGATATCGGTAGAATGCGATATGGTGTAAATGCCAACTTATACTCAAATTTGGTACAAATTTACTGAAAATATGCAACAATATTGATATTGATAGTATGCGATATAGTGTAAATGCCATCTTATGCTCAAATTTGGTACAATTTTACTGAAAATATGCAACAAAAGGGATATCGATATAATATGATATGGTGTAAATGCCAACTTATAGTCAAATTTTGCACAAATTTACTGAAAACATGCAAAAATAGGGATATCGATAGTATGCGATATGGTGAAAAAGCCAATTAGTACTCAAATTTGGTAAAAATTTACTGAAAATATGCAGCAATAGGGATATCGATAGAATGCGATATGATATAAATCCATTTAGTACTTAAATTTGGTACAAATATACTGAAAATATGCAACAATAGGGCTATCGATAGTATATGCGATATGTTGTAAATGCCAATTAGTACTCAAATTTGGTACAAATTTACTGAAAATATGCAACAATAGGGATATTGATAGTATGCGGTAATATGGTGTAAATTCCATCTGATGCTCAAATCTTGTACAATTTTACTGAAAATATGCAACAATAGGGATATCGATATAATATGATATGGTGTAAATGCCAACTTATAGTCAAATTTGGCACAAATTTACTGAAAACATGCAACAATAGGGATATTGATAGTATGCGATATGGTGAAGATGCCAATTAGTACTCAAATTTGGTACAAATTTACTGAAAATATGCAACAATAGGGATATCGATATTATGCGATTTGATGTAAATTCCATCTGATACTCAAATTTGGTACAAATATATTGAAAATATGCAACAATAGGGATATCGATAGTATGCGATATGATGTACATGCCATCTTGTATTCAAATTTGGTACAAATTTACTGAAAATATGCAACAATAGTGATATCGATATTATACGATATCATGTAAATACCATTTAGTACTCAAATTTTGTACAAATGTACTGAAAATATGCTACAATAGGGACATAGATAGTATACAAAATGGTGCAAATGCCACCTAGTACTCCAATTCTCTATTTATATAATTAATGAGGATTTTAAAAGAATGGGTCATTGTACGGTGAATAAAAAATAGAAATAGGTTCTGTTTGATGGAAGAAATATCGAAACTCTCGTGTACAATGTACATTTCACGTGAAATAAGATCGTGTTTGGTGTACCAAAAAAAGGTTATGGACGCTGTACGATGATAACCCTAAGCCTTTGCCGCCTTCATAATGATATGTTAATGTACACTCGATAATCGAAAGATATAAAGGAAATACTTAATAAATTAGATGAGGGCAAAATGACATTTTAAAAGCGAGAAAAAGCAACACGCAAAATAAAATATGGCAAACGAAAATCTGTATCAACCTTTATTTTATTTACACGATTGTAAATAACAAGCTTTGTGGAAAGTATTCTAGAGTTGAGACTGAAAAATGAGATCTCGCCGAAACAAATTTTAATTGAAAATCTTTATTTTGTCCTACAAAAAGATAAAATTCATTTGTTGTATGTACCGGCCAATATAAAATAAAAACCAAAATGCAAATACATTGTACTGGACATATTGTTAAGTGTAAGATGTAAAGTGTATGGTCCATGGTGTATGGTGTATGGTTCATAGTATATGGTGTATTGTGCATGGTGCATGGTGTATGGTGTAAGGTATATGGTGCAATGGTGTATGGTGTGATGGTGTATGGTATATGGTGTAATGGTTTATGGTGTATGGTGTAATGGTGCATGGTGTATGGTGTATGGTATAATGGTGTGATTGGTTATGTTTTACTGTACAAGCACTGTACTTCCCCTTTTCCTTCGGTATTATACTGCAGTTGTTATCATTGTATTGTTTGAGGGGTAGAAAAGTAAAGCATACCATGGAATTTAATTGCTTTGTCCTAGGGATAAATCCTGGCATTTAACAGATGGCAATGTAACAGTTACTAAAGTTAGAGCAGATCGGACTTTGTCTGAGGGAGATATCTTGTCATTTAACAAACTACATAATTAAGATTGCAGTGTAACAGTTACTATAGTTAGAGCAGATCGAAGCACCTGACAATTCCTACAGCTTTTGCAAGTTTCACACTGACAGAGGTTTAGTGTTTTATATTAGAAATTCCATCTGTCCCACTTTTTGCATCAGTATTCGTTTTCCGATGTGTTTAAATCAAATGAACGTCGTAAGTTTTAAAAACTTCTTCAAGTTGTCGTATCGTCCCAGGTCTAAGAATTATTTTTAACATACAAAGTGATATTTCAACAAACAAGTGTTTAATAATACTGAGGGATTTGTACCTTAACTATATCACGGCATATATGTCATCGACTTCTTATAATTGGGATTCAATAAAACAAACATCTCATCTGATAAGCTTCTTCTAGGATCAAATTCGACAGAACGGAAACACTATGAGAACAAATAAAGGGATATGGCGTAAATGTACATACGACAAAATCCCTATAAAACATGGAAAGATTAAGCACAGCGAACACTTTCATAACAACAACAAAAAAAAAAATAGTATAACCCCGCGGTAGCAGGCTTCCGCCTGTCCAAAGTCAGGATATTTATTAAGCCTGTGTGTGTCTTCTCTGTGTTCCTCTTAGAAAAAAGAAGGGAAACGGGGAATGCGTCAAAGGTATATCGACCCAAAGGGGAGTTATAACAACTCAAAGCCACCATAAGATCTTCAATGAATGGTTGGGAAACCCCACACCCAGAGGCAGCTCGTAGTCGGCCCCTAAATAAGGAGTAATCAAATTCAGCGAAATAAACATCATCCTAGACTCCTATAGACATACAGAAAACTAACTAAAAATCAGACAACACACACAAAGGCTGTATAAATTTCCTGACTTAGGACAGGTGCAAACCTGCTGCGGCGGGGTTAAACTAGTTTTATTGGGCTCGAACCTTCCCCCTATAGCAAATATGATAAAAAAAAAACATTCGTAACCACAGTAAAATTCAGTTGGCAACAGTACTGAGTCAATTGTGAAAACGAAACTGAAAGACCTAAATATACGGACATAAACATGGAATCACAAGAGACTACCAGTAGTTAACTTGACATGCCAGCTCTAGACCCATTACCAACTGACAAATTATGTTATGTACCCTCAGTATACATATTTAACCAACATCCCATCCTGTGAGCAGTTAAGCATAATGATTTCATGCATATACCGGAATACATAACCAGTGTCCATGCAATACAGATTTTATAAATTTAGGATGTGTTTAGTAAAAATGGAAAGACCCTATCAAAAAATCAATGTTAATACCAAAGTAGGCCATACGTAATGACTTGACGACAATACCGTAATTATAACCCTTATGAATTAGACGATTTAAAGGTTTTATTAGTCTGTAAGGCGAGTTTAAATATAAAAATACCGAAGTTTCTTTTAATTTATTTTCTGCATATGTGCATTTCGACAACTTATGTCTCATCAGTGCAGTATTTTTTACACTTATGTAAAACATTACCGTAAAATGAAGGATGTGAAATACCAGCCTTGATTAGATGTTTACAGGTTGCATTGTATTTATAAACTAAATCTGTATATAGATGATGAAATTTAGTAAAGATTTTAACTAGTTTATGATAACGATAATCCTGATGTAATAGTTTTTCAGTTATGAAAAGATTCCGTTCATTAAACATGAGAAAATCGCAAACTTTATTACATACTCTAGCAAATTGTACAAGTTGAGACATGTAAACACCATATGCTGGCGCTAATGGAACGTCGCCATCCAGAAATAGGTAATTAACTATGGAAAAAAAAATCGTCCCTTTCATCATCTGAAAACAAAACTTTACGACAAGCTTGATGATTTCGACTTTCCAATAGTGAACTTCCCGTATTTGAGCAGTAATATTACCACTTCTCCGGCATATGGCGTGTACATTTCACAACTCATTCGCTATTGCCGTGCCTGTAGTTTGTACAGCGATTTTGTCAACAGAGGGAAATTACTGTCTCAAAAACTTATACATCAAGGGTATGTTCAGTCACTGTTGCAATTGTCACTACAGAAGTTTTACGGTCGTCACCACGATTTGACAGACCATTACAATGTTTCTGTTTCACAAATGAGAACAAATATTTTTGGGTAGATCCAGAGTTTGTTACCGGACTGACTAACACCGATTGTGACAAAACCGGACTTTTCACTGGCAGTGTGACGGGTGCCACATGTGGAGCAGATCATGCTTACCCTTCCGGAGCACCTGATGATACCTCAGTTTTTATAGGGGTTCACACTGCTATTGCTTTAGTTTTGAGGCGTTCTTGTTCATTTTTGTGTATTTGTTTTGTCTTTGTCATACTGTCTCAGTTCGTATTGCTGTGAAATGCCATGATTTTGGATTTATGATTTTAGAATTTCCCCTTTCCTTGTTCTTGCTTCGGTATTCGTTTGCCGATGTATCATAAATTTTAGTATCTATAATTCACCATTCGTTATATCAAAATTGATGTATAAGAACGGACAACGATGATTATTAGAATTGGCTTTATTCAAAGTAATTTCTTAAGGGTACACTACTGCAAAAAAAAACATTAAAATTCCATGAAATATCCATTAAAATACCATTAATATGCCATTAAATGTCATAAATCCCATTATTTTTCTAAGAAACTTATTAATGGTTTTGTAAAATATTCTATTTAAATGGAATATTTTACAAAACCATTAATAAGTTTCTTACAAAAATAATGGGTAGTTTTAACGGATTTATGACATTTAATGGCATATGATTAAGAGCTGTTTTCACCTCACCTAGGGAGATAAATCTTCAATAGAATGACAGTAAATGGTTTGATATTCATGATGCCCTAATTGTATATCTCAACAGTGCATTATGTATAATATATTCTTCCTTTTACCATTGTTTTACCACAGTGAACTCTAAAAAATATACATCTGTATGTTGTATACAAACACTGCCCTCTGAATAAATATATAAAACTTGTTTATATTGTTGTTTTACCACTGCCAGATATTTATTTATCATGATTATTATTTTCCATCAGTAACCATGTACTTACATTATGCATGTCATGTGTAAATAACCTTAGGCCAAAAATATGTTTGTTTGAATTTAGATTTTGGAACAAATAAGGTAGGTAGGATCCTGGTAAGCAAAGTCATTTTATTTTTAACATCATTTTATCATGTTTATATAGACACTTATTGGGAAAATATTTTACTTTAAAAGTGTTTAACCCAAAACATGGCATTTACTGGCATTTTACCAAAAAGTATTAGTAAAATATGTTAGAGTAGGTAGAGGAAATAGGATAAGTAATCCTTAAACAGACATATTTCTTGGCATTATATCCATATTGAAAATAACTTACGTTATAAATTTTTATGAAGTAAACTACTCAGTCCTGTTGCTAACTGAACTATCGTTGTTTATTTATCACATAGGGTAGGGGGAAGTTTTGGCCCAATAAAACTAGTTTAATCCCGCCGCAGCAGGTTTTCGCCTGTCCTAAGTCAGGAAATTTATTACGCCTTTGTGTGTCTTGTCTTTTTCTAGTTACTTTGCTTTATGTCTATAGTAGTCTTGGGTGATGTTAATTTCGCTGAACTCGATAACTCTTTATTCAGGGGCCGACTCCGACCTGCCATCGGGTGTGGGGTTTTCTCACCGTTCATTTAAGGTTATTATGGTGGCTTTGAGTTGTTATTACTCCCCTTTGTGTCGTTGTCTCTTTGACACATTCCCAGTTTCCCTTCTTTTTTTCTACTATTTATAGGAATATTTTTTTTTTGCCTAGCGCCTTTATCAATTCGTAAAAACATCTATTATTCAACGAAGTATGTGCGGTAAGGACCTAAATCTGTCAATACATGTATGGTGACTTCAAGATGAAGAACAACAATAAAAGCGTTGTTCCATTGCTTGTTTTTCCCATGTATTTGTGGAGATTTTGTCTCATTTGCTTTTACTCCATATTCCTTCATTGCTTATTAAGTAGTAACTTTAAATGAAAGTTACTGCATTTCCTTTCATAGCAACCCCATAGAAAATCTATCTGAATTCCCTGCAAAATTCGTTCTTTTTGTTTTGTTTTGATACCCCCTTTGGGCCTCTTTAAAAACTCAAGTTGGTATTGATTCATCTATTTAAACGTTTTCAGTACCTACAGAAAAATAATTTAAAATTACAAATATTTTTTTTACCATAGACCCCTTTTGAGCCTCTTGTTTATTGAAAAAGAATTTAATTGTTTGATTTATTTGCTTGAACATGCTGTAAGAAACATACAGAAATAATGTGCATAAAATCTGACATCTGACAAAAAGTTTTAAAAAACTTTTTTCATTTAGAACCCTCTTTTGGCCTCTTTTTTCAAAAAAAAAAAAAAAAAAACAGTAAATCCTACATCAAATCAGTCAAAATACTTCAACTGCGTAATCTTATTATCAATAAAATAAAGCAAAGTCCATCTGAATACAATATATAATTAAGTCAAATATGCGAAAACCGATTACGGTTCTGTTCCGTTGTTGGTGGAATTTACAACAAGGAAGTGATTTCCGGGTAACCAGACGACAAGTAGCCAGTTACAGTGTGCCAATTTTTTGCTGAAAATGGACGTTTTGGAACAATTCAAACATGCAGAAATGACATTTAGATAAGTATAAACCATTTATCGATATATATAAGAACGAGAATCAAATTATCAATACCATTCGGTGATTTTTCACTCAAACTGATCTTGACACTCTATTCTGATTTTGATTCCTCATCGACCTTGATAAATCACAACTTGCTGTTGTCTTCAGGGCTTGCTAGACTTGATGTGTGTCACATTATTTTTACCCAAGTCATTTTCTTTATTGTGAATTTACTTTTCTTTTTATACGTAACGTTTAAAACTCCCAAGTTTATAAAAACAGACCGGAGGCGAGTGGGACACGAAAATCTTTTTGATATTCTACCTTCTTTTGTACTATTTAAATGCTGACGAT
The DNA here is from genome assembly GCA_002080025.1 of Modiolus philippinarum. Lineage (NCBI taxonomy): Eukaryota > Metazoa > Mollusca > Bivalvia > Mytilida > Modiolidae > Modiolus > Modiolus philippinarum. The sequence continues at coordinate 86,104 of MJUU01066221.1, read as the reverse complement.
TTGAATGCTGCTGATGAGAGGTTACTCCTTGAAGCACGTGTACAGCATAACGAAATTTACTGTTTTTAATGCAACTTCGATATTTTTTGTATTTTGAATTAACAGTTGTTATTATTTATTTTTAAAACGAATAGTTATCAATATTCATACTTCAATTCATACTAAAAATTGCGGTTTCCCAAACGTGATCAAAGTAAAATCTCTGACCATAGTGAAACATAATGCTGTCTCAGTATGTTGCAAAACTACAGATAATGTCATCTTACACTTATATTTCACATCTGGATTCAACATTAAGAATGCGGAACAATGGATTAGTCTAATAAAAATCTCAAAACAAGTTTTCTCTTCTTAAAGAAATAAGTTTTTTTTTTTTTTTTTTTTTTTTTTGTTATCAAGGTTATCAGGCTTTGAAAAAAACAGGCTAAATCGTGTTTTTATAGAGTCATTTACACTGTCTTAAAAATTGTTTATAGTTTCTTTTTAATTTATTAAATTATAATGTCACAATGAAAAAGGCAGACAAAGGGATGTTTGGCAATAAAATTGAGTCAATTCAACACCCAATTTGTATATCACAATATATGCAAGTTAAATAATTGTCTATCTACCTTAAATATGTAATAGACACCATCACAATATGACGACACGGGTCACATTACTTCGCAGTTTTTTTAGTTTTATATCAGATTTGTAAATTTACCAATCAAACATTTGCCGGCAATCACGTTCTATAGGTTCTTCCTTCTCCCTCTTCTGCTCCCCAGAGTGTATGAATACCTATTTTTTGTGGGCACGGTACTTTGTGTAAACTTATAATTTTCAGTTTTTCTGTCAGGACATGTACAGAGTGCTGTCCATTTTAAGAGAAGACACAGTTAACCTTACAGAACCAAGTTAATACCAGATAATCTCTTTTTAGCATGCTTTATTTGCTGTGACCAACACCCAATTAAAGAACTGACATTGTAAGGAAATGGACATGTTCCGGTTACATCATACGAAAATAAACAACAAACATCACACAGAAGTCCCTTTCTTGGCCCTACAACTGCAAGGAAATAGGAAGTGATTGTTTCCAGGATTCAACTGGCACAGAGAACCAGAGCCAGACGTGAAGTTGACGGATGGGCACCTGAGGCATTGTTGGAGAACCGTCGTTGATGCTACAGGAGGAGCTAAAAGTTTTTGTAACTGAGACTATTGTCATGTATCCTTTGAGTACTTCAACATACTTTTATATGTCCACCTCGGAGGTTTATCAGAGTATTTTGGAAAAGGAAGTTGCAGGCCTAGTTTGGAAGGGTTCACACATTTACTTTTACGGGATGTCCATGGAATTCTGTTTCATTTTATTTTCATTTTGTGTGTATAATGCGCATATGCAGAATTTAAATACACTGTAACTTCTGTATTTAATCATTTGTTACCACTGGGTCCCCGAGTCACAATTAATGGCCATTATTTCCAGTTCATGCCTTTTTTTAATAAATAATATTAAACTTTTTAATGGTAAAGAAAATCAATTTAATGGACAAAGCCATTAAAATTGTACCATTAAATGTAATCAAAATTAATAGATATAATTTAAATGGGTATATTTCATGGTACATTAATGGTATTCTTAAAATAGTGGTAGATGTCCTTATAATACGTATTGAAGTCGTCATTACTTAAAGTTAAGATATCATCAAGACATCGCAAAGTGTTATTTAATTTTTCAACTAAATGCTGTTTAGATGAGTTTTGCTGATGTTGGTCATAAACAGAGATTCGTAGCAGTACAAAAAGAGGTCCGGTTACCGAAACGAATGAATGCATTGTATTAGTTTACTTTATATCTATAGAAAGCTAGGATGGTGTTTATTTCGCTGAACTTGATAACCCTTTATTTAATTGGCCGACTCCGACCCACCGTTAGGTGTGGGGTTTCCTCAACGTTTATTGAAGATCTTATGGTAGTTATGAGTTTTTATTACCTCCTTTTGGGTGGTTGTCTGTTTTACACATTCCCCGTTTTCGCTTTTTTTTTACTCTTACCTCATCGTATGTTCAAGATTGCCCAAAGACTTTGTGTCATGGTGCGGTGTCGTACATCCAGGTTGAATAGGTTTTTTTCACTGAATATATTATGAAAGAAATGATGAAAATGAGATTTGAATGAAAAATGTAATGAACAAACACGTACAGACTACTCAACAGAGAAAAAATACAAAAACGAAATTAGAGGAATAAATTTACTGCAATATGAAAAGACAGCCATACAAAATGAGTGCTAACATGGTACACCTCTGGAAAGGAGCAGCAAAACTGTCGCTTTTAGTTCAAATTATGTTTGAAGGGGTGTTTTTTAGCTTTGTAATGCTTTTTCTACTGGCAAACCTGATATAATTTCAGTAATTTCTATGAGTTTTTATTCGCTCTTAAACGTTCTCATCCTTCAAGAAGATATGTAACAAACAATGCTGTGTGATATATTGTTTGAGAAAAAAGTTTTGTATGTGAAGTGTTTCAATCTGGCTATTTCGACGACCATAATTACAAATATTTTTGATATAGTCATCACAATTTTATTTGATTGGGAACAATCAAATATACATAGAGTCACTATTTTTTTTAAGTTAATCGATTTTAATATCATTTATTAATGACATTAGTTTGAGCATGTGCAGAGCGATATTAAGTTTCAGTTTTGTAGGAATCACGCAAAGGAAATAAAAATATCAAAGGTAGATATGATAGATATGTTCTAAGACAAAGACAGAGAAAGAAATATACTTTAATTTACATACATAGTGACGGTAAGACACTAACAAGTTCAACCTCACTGTATACTACCATTGCAAATTATAACATCATGCCTCGTAATATGAGTCGCTTGAATTATAGACCCTTTAACTTTAAGTATCTGTATGGGTTAATTATAATAATGGGAAAATGATAGTTTTCAATATCCCGGGAATCATTCACAAATGCAGACTTGCTTCGAACTAAGATGAAAATATCGTCAAATTATTCCACTGAAAATGAATGATTCGTTTATATTGTCTTCGTGAACTGGGAACTGAAAAATAGGAAGTGTGCAGCCTGTCGGCATCGACAAAGTATAAGGGAGAGGAATAAGACAATATTTCAATTGCATATTCTACCGAACGGATAAAAGAAAACACCAGCTTTTCTGTTCCTGCAGATGCGTATTTCGACAACATATGTCTCTTCAGTGAAATACAAACGTGTAGAAGCTGATAAAGACCAAGTACTTTATAGGATCTTGATAGAAACACCAAAGTGAACTAACGACATATCAACGCTTCAGGAAGATACTCCTTAGTTTGAACAAAATAAGCTGAAAATACGAAAAAGAAAGGAAATGGGGTAAATGTCAAGGAGACAACATCCCACATCCAGGTTAAAACGACCAAAATCAAAGCATCTAGTGGTAACCGTACGGTCTTAAACACGGTGAGTAACCTCACACCATATAGCAAGCCCAAAAAACGCCCCAAAAGGACACGAAAAGTGAATAAATTCATGGAAACAAACTACATCCAATAACCCGAATATAAAAAAAAATAAAATTTCATAAGAAGACAAGGACAAGCTAATGACCAACATATTCCTGACTTGGGACAGGCGCATAAATTGCGTTGGGGTTAAGCTCGTTTTCTTGGATCCATTCCCCCCCCCCCCCCCCCCCCCCNTACCCTTACAATGAACTACATGAAATATGAAGATGTTCACATGAAACCCTTTTTGGAGAAGACGGGGTATGTCGATATGATACGTTGGTCTGCACTGAACAGACATAAGTTGTCGAAATGCAAACATCAACTGTCAATAGAGAAATGATATGACCGAAGTAAAAAGTCAATTCAGATAATTTAGATGAAACAAATTAAATCTAAATGTAGCCAAATAAAATTACGTTTCAGTATATCCATTTGGCATAATGATAAGTACTCATTAAAAGATATAGAAGCTTATCAAGAATGATCATCACCATAATATTATTGAAAGATATGATGTGTCAGTGTCCCAAATGAAAGCGGACATATTCAGCTAGATTCACGTCCTCCCGGATTTCACTATATCGATTTTTGACTTTACCTTTATTGGCCCTTTTACAGTGTGACGGGTGCTGTTAACAGTGCAGGACATGCATACCCTTCCGGAGCACCTGATGTCACCCTCAATTACATGGTAGTTTACACTGTGAGTGCCTTGGTTTTGATCTTGTGTTTTTTTATTTCCGTGCTTTGTAGATGTCTAGCTACGTTGTTTTCTGCGTTCTCGTTTTTGCTATGTCTTAGGACCTTTTTGTTAATTCTACTCCTTTGTTCCTTTTGTATTCTACTGCCGTTGTTATCAGTTGTTATACTGGAGATAAAATATAAAACAAAACAGATTACAGTGACCGCACCAGGGCTTCGCCAGTTTGAATCATGCTTCTGTACAAAACCACACATATCAACATCCATTTGTTCTACATCTAGTTATGAATTCATCTGACATCGGAGCTCTGGGACGTCTTGAAATGGCTATGAGGTATGATCTCATTGTCGAAGCCCTAACAAGGACTTCAAAATTAAGAACAACAATAAAAGGGTAATTTTATTGCTACGTTCTAATATGTTTTTGTATAGGTTTTTAACTCAAGTGCATATATTCTATATTCTGTCCCCTTTCAAAGACCTTCTTAGGCGCTTTTAGTTCAATAACTTCCAAACTTTTTCAAAAAGGTCCTGCGAAAATTTCTTCCATCAATGTATCTACCAGGTCAGCACCTAATCTTAAAAGGAAACCAGCATGGAAAATTGTTTAAGGTCACAATAATTCTTACACTAGCAGAGATGTAGTGATCTTATTTAGCCATTTTGATCTTATCACGGTCCTAACAGGCTTAACACAATTCGTTAAGACGGAGTAAGATTTTAACTTGGTTTTCAAGATAAACTGATTTCAAGGAAGATCAAAATGGTTAAGACATTTTTAGATCAAATAACATCCACTTGTTATTTACGTTCAGGAGCAATTAAGACGAGATAAGTTTGTTCCGATCAAACAAGATCTCGAAGTACAGTTGGGTGCTGACGCAACATTCCATCCAAGTGCACTCCAAAAGCGTTCCTCGCGTGCACTTCGCGTGCACTTAAAAGTGATTCCGTGACAGCCTAGAGTGAACTTGTGACCACTTTCAAGTGCACTTGAAAAGAAGATGCGATCGCGGGAGTGATGACAAAGTGCACATGAAGTGAACTTCGTGGCAGCTTTGGATTACTCTTAGCGATTGGTCAGTTCAAAACACGTGATATGAAATTAACTTTAAGCAAAGAGTATGAAAAGTCGACGACTTAACTCTCTTTTTAATCTATTTTTTTATAATGAATAGAAACCAAAATGCCATTACAAATTATAGCGTTCTTTTGTTTTATTTATACTTTCCATGCTTACGTCACATTATATTCTTCATAAATCTTTCAAAAAAGGGTATTTCATCGCGGCCGGCCTATGTTCATGCTTGAGACATTAAATTCATATATGTAATATCCCAAATATTTTCCCCAAAATTACCTTATAAGATTGAAATATTTTGCATTTCAGCTTTTTTCCTTTCCCGCAATACCAAATTTATACATTTTTTGTCAAAAATGACCTCAGAAATGGGAGATATTATATGTCGGTGCTTATTTCAATTGTTGCGACACAACATTTATATGTATTTTTCCCAAAATTACCTTATAAGATTGAAATATTTTGCATTTCAGCCTTTTTCCTTTCTCGCAATACCAAATTTATACATTTTTTGTCAAAAATGACCTCAGAAGTGGGAGATATTATATGTCAGTTCTTATTTCAATTGTCATGACGCAACATTTATATGTATTTTTCACCAAAATACTTTATAAGATTGAAATATTTTGCATTTCAGCTTTTTTTCTTTCTCGCAATACCAAATTTATTCATCTAGCTTTTTATCAAAAATGACCTCAGAAGTGGGAGATATTATATGTTGGTGCTTATTTCAATTATCATGACACAACATTTATATGTATTTTTCCCCAAATTACCTTGAAAATTGAAATATTTTGCATTTAAGCTTTTTTCCTTTCTCGCGATACCAAATTTATACATTTTTTGTCAAAATTGACCTCAGAAGTAGGAGATATTACATGTTGGTGCTTATTTCAATTGTCGCGACACAACATGGATATGTATTTTTCCCAAAATTACCTTATAAGATTGAAACATTTTGCATTTCAGCTTTTTTATCTTTCTCGCGATACCAAATTTATACATCTTTTGTCAAAAATGACCTCAGAAGTGGGAGATATTATATGTTGGTGCTTATTTCAATTGTCGCGACACAAGATTAATATTTATTTTTCCCAAAATTACCTTATAAGATTGAAATATTTTGCATTTCAGCCTTTTTTCTTTCTCGCAATACCAAATTTATACATCTTTTGTCAAAAATGACCTCAGAAGTAGGAGATATTATATGTTGTTGCATGCTTATTTCAATTGTCGCGACACAACATTGATATTTTTTTTTTCCCAAAATTACCTTACAAGATTGAAATATTTTGCATTTCAGCTTTTTTCCTTTCTCGCGATACCAAATTTATTCATCTTTTATCAAAAATGACCTCAGAAGTGGGAGATATTATATGTTGGTGCTTATTTCAATTGTCGCAACACAACATTTATATGTATTTTTCCCAAAATTACCTTATAAGATTGAAATATTTTGCATTTCAGCCTTTTTCCTTTCTCGCGATACCAAATGTATTCATCTTTTATAAAAATTTACGTCAGAAGTGGGAGATATTATATGTCGGTGCTTATTTCAATTGTCGCGACACAACATTGATATGTATTTTTCCCAAAATTACCTTACAAGATTGAAATATTTTGCATTTCAGCCTTTTTCCTTTCTCGCGATACCAAATTTATTCATCTTTTATAAAAAATTACGTCAGAAGTGGGAGATATTATGTGTCGGTGCTTATTTCAATTGTCACGACACAACATTTATATGTATTTTTCCCCAAATTACCTTGAAAATTGAAATATTTTGCATTTCAGCTTTTTTCCTTTCTCGCGATACCAAATTTATACATCTTTTGTCAAAAATGACCTCAGAAGTGGGAGATATTATATGTCGGTGCTTATTTCAATTGTCATGACGCAACATTTATATATACTTTTTCCAAAATCACCTTATAAGACTGAAATATTTTTGCAGTTTAACTGTTTTCCTTTCTCGCGATACCAAATTTATGCATATTTTGTCAAAAATTAATCCAAAAGTGGGAGATATTATATGTTGGTGCTCATTGCAATTGTCGCATTATTTTTCCCAAATTTACCTTATATAAAACTTCTTTGAAAAGATGTGATAAAGTAAAATATTTTAAGAAATGAATTATTTTGGTCATTTGAAAAGATTTAGTATAAACCGCATAATGAAAACCTATTTTTCTCAAACATATTTATATAAAGATTTACAAAAAGCTATAAAATAACATATAAAACTTCTTCAAAGGATATAATAAGTGTTTTTTTTTTTGAAAAATGAATTGTTTTGGTCATTTGTAAAGATTTAGTATACACGTCTATATTCTTTTTTGTAGCGGGAAAATATTATCTGACATGCTTTATATTTAACAATATTTTATATATTCAGATGTAACTGCATTGGTATTTTTTTCGCATTTGCTTATCCAAAAGAACGCTACGTGGAAATATATTTTTATTCCCTCGGCTATCGCTTAAAATTCGATCTAACTATATATATATTTATAAGATAACCTCGTTTTAAGTAGTGATCCTCGCGACAGCTTTCAAGTGCACTTGAAGTTCACTAGTGAACGCGATAATACCTGTCATGGAATAGCTACCTATTCCAAAAGAGTGAACTTCGCGACAGCTAAGAGAACGCGAAGTGCACTTGAAAAGTGAACTTCAAGTTCACTTTAAGTGCACTTTTTGGAACGTTGCGTCTGCACCCATCTGTACAAGTCCGTCGAAAAAACAGACAAAGTGAATTTGTGTGTTATCTTGCCTTTTTGAATTATCAGAGTCCAAATTTATTTGTAATGTACAGTGAAAAATACGGGAGAGATTTCCCGACATTTTATTTCTCTATATAAGCAGTCTAAAATTATCTCGAGACCAAACACGTGTTCAAATGTAAAAACTTTTCGGGGCATGTTTTTATGACCAATTGAATACAACTAAGCCAAAAAATACAGAATATAAATTTTTGATGTGCCGCCTTCTGCCTGACTCTTAGCTTGATTACTACTTAAGGATTCACAATAAGACAGATATATTACATATTAATATTAAAGACCGAAAAATGTAGCTTCGGATCGAAATGTTTTGTCTTCAAATTAGAATGATACAATATTGTCTTCTAAATATTTCAGTGAAATAAAATATTAATTTGAAAGCAAAAAGTAGCAAAACATTTATATCCAGACAAGAAACGATCAATATATGGTTTCATACTTTTTTACTTGTTCCACATTGTATATTGGAATATAAATTTGACACGTGTCAGGCCGCAAATATCCTCCAAAGTAAAAAGGAGAAGTGAAAAAATATCAATTTTAAATCAATCAACAATGAAAAGATATTGAATAAATGCAATAAACGTTTGAGCAGAAATCTTTGCTATATGTCGAACAATACGTTATCAATGTCTTTTGTGGTCGTGTATGATCATTTAGTGAACAAATTGCTAACATGCTACATATAAGAAAATTCTTATTGTTTGAATTTCAATTTGCGTCATATGTTTGAAAAAAAATATATCTGGAAATTCTACCACTAACAAATTAACGTGGAAATTACCTTACTACTGAGTACATGAACATAATTGATATCTTTTAACAAGTCTTGCACATATTAATTAACAAATTTCACTTTGCACCTATCTGACTAAGGTCCTCTGTCAGTGATCATAAGATGTAAAGCATTCTAATAACTATTAACAAGTTTATTAAAGTATAAAGAGAAAAAAGAGAAAGAGTAATAAAACAGAGAAATAATAGGTGTTTATTCTCTCATAACGAAGAATGCATAATGAGAAACAGAAGGTTTGCTTGTGTGAGTACGGTTGTTATACAAACTACATAAAATGCGTCTCTGACATGCATCCAAATATGAATTAAATCAACCTTTCAATTGCTTTTGTGTCGACCATATGCAAAATACATTTAAAAAAGAGTTTTCATCATTTATCTAAGACGAACCGACGAAAAGATAAAAGGAAACACTTTCAATGGCCGAAAATCTCACTCAGGTGCCACAATCCAACATTTTCTGTTCTTTCGACCATTTTGTCGATTGAAAACAACACTACTCCCAGAAAAAATATTTATATCTTGATAATTGTCATAATAAATAACAAAATACCGAGGTTGGGAAAAATACATATAAATGTTGTGTCGCGACAATTGAAATAAGCACCGACATATAATATCTCCCCATATTGAGGTCATTTTTGACAAAAGATGTATAAATTTGGTATCGCGAGAAAGGCAAAAAGCTGAAATGCAAAATATTTCAATCTTATAAGGTAATTTTGGGAAAAATACATATAAAAGACAGAGAAAGGGGAGGTTTGGGTACCCATAAACCGGTTTAACCCTACCGCTGGCTTTTGCTAGTGCCGGTACCAAGTCCGGCTGTCCCGAGTTCCTATCGTTGTTTATGTTTGTCTTTTGTATTTTTATTGTGTTTTGTTTTTATTGTGCAGTTCCTATTTACTTTCTGGCATGTGGCTATGTTTTTCGGCCATTGTAGGTGTTTCCTGTTATCTTTTTTATTCCAAATGTTGTGTCGCAACAATTGAAATAAGCACCGACATATAATATCTTCAACTTTTGAGTATATTTTTGACAAAAGATTATAAATTTGGTATTGCGAAAAAGGATAAAATGCAAAATATTTCAATCTTATAATGTAATTTTGTGAAAAATACATATAAATCTTGTGTCGCGACAACTGAAATAAGCACCGACGTATAATATCTCCCACTTCTGAGGTCATTTTTGATAAAAGATGAATAAGTTTGGTAACGCGAGAAAGGAAAAAAGCTGAAATGCAAAATATTTCCAACTCATAAGGTAATTTTGGGAAAAATACATGCGACAATTGAAATAAGCACCAACATATAATATCTCCCACTTTTGCATTCTTTTTTGACAAAAGATGCATAAATTTGGTATCGCGAGAAAGGAAAACAGCTAAACTGCGAAATATTTCAATCTTACAAGGTAATTTTGGGAAAAATACATACAAATAACTAAATACCGAAGTTACAAATGATGTGTTGCGACATTTGAAATAAGCACTGACAAATAATATCTCCCAATTTTGAGGTCATTTTTGAAAATCGATGTATGAATTTGGTATTGCGAGAAAGTTTTTTAATATCTCAAGCATGAACATAGGCCTCGATAAAATACCCTTTTTGAAAGATTTATGAAGAATATAATGTGACGTAAGCATGGAATGTATAAACAAAACAAAAGAACGCTACAATTAATAATGGCATTTTGGTTTTAATTGATTATAGAAAAAAAGATTAAAAAGAGAGTTAAGTCGTCGAGTTTTCATACTTTTTGCTTTAAGTTAAGGCACCTTAAGTTAATTTTGTCATATAAATATCACGTGTTTTGAACTGACCAATCGCTAAGAGCAATCCAAAGCTGCCACGAAGTTCACTTCAAGTGCACTTTGCGATCAATCCCGCGATCGCATCTTCTTTTCAAGTGCACATGAAAGTGGTCACAAGTTCACTCTAGGCTGTCATGGAATCCTTTTCAAGTGCACGCGAAGTGCACGCGAGGAACGCTTTTGGAGTGCACGTGGATGGAATGTTGCGTCAGCACCAAACTGTACTAAAATTGCTAAATTTAGATATTGCAAATTCAAAAATAAAAACAAATGTTTAAACATAAAGTCAAAGTTTTTAAGTTAAATATTTTAAGATTTATTTATTCACAGTAACTTCGGTATTTAGTTATTTGTTACCACTGCTGGAGGACTGTTAGTCCCCGACGGTATTCACCAGCTCGGTAGTCAGTACTTCGGTGCTGACCCGTAAGTCGATTCTATTCGAAACCTTACAATATCTAAATTGTTGCAAATTTTGTTGAAAACTAATGAGTATCTCCCTCACGCAAAGCTCTGTCCTTAGCTGATTTTGGCTTTACATAGATCATATTGGTTATTTGATCTCTATCAGTTTTTACACATATTTGAGTTTATGGTCTTCCAAACGTTTAGATTTTATCTGCCCTGAAGAGACATAAGTTGTGGAAATGCGCATATGCAGAAATAAAATTCACAGTAACTTCGGTATTTAGTCATTTTATATTACATCTTACATTTGTCTTTTTTCAAAATCATATAAACTATTACCTGGTGTAAGAAAAAATATATTCGTCTTTCTTATTCAAATATCTAATTACTCTTTCCAGTTTGATTAATTTGTTTTTTCTTACATAAAGAGTATGTCCGCGTCCGTTTACTATGTAGTAAATTGTGATAATATTACATTTTAAACTACATATAATTTTGAAAAGCAAGTACTAGCCTTTAAATTTCATTTTTTACAACATGAAATTGGTTTTCTGGCATATTGAAATGGCAATTATACTTTTAGTTTTCTACTTTTTTTCAATAACCAAAAAAAGAAAGGAGGAAAATACTTTTTATAAAGTTTATGACAACAGCAAAGTTTCGAGGCTTCAAATGCTTTTTTAAATTTGATATTGATAAAGTAATAGATAATGTAATTTTCAGCCATTTTGAAGAAAAAGAGCGGAATATCTAAGAGCTGATAGAGTAAAGATAATATAAATGACCTGAAATCTACACTAAAGTAGCTTAGAACAGAGTTTTGTATGAAAGAGATTAAATACTATTTAGTGGCTCACTTTATTTTTGATACTTCAAACAAGAATTGTTCACTCCTCTCTCAATGATAGTAAGAACTAACTAATTCAAATGTTTTGAAACGCTTCAAATGGCTTACTTCATGAATAATTCATAGCAATACAAATACAATCCGAAATAAAAATTGTAAGGCTTTTTTATACAGTAATTTGTTCCCTTAACCGTCTTATATGAGAAGTGATAAGAAACACACAATACTGTAAAGTTTCCCAATTAAGGAATTTCGAAAGAGAATCAGATCAAATTTGACTGAAGATGATGAATTGGAGTGCTTCCTCAAAGGAAATTTTGAATTCCTTTGGATCGCTGAACTCGTAAAAATCAAAAAATTACCCAAATTCGTTTAGAAAAAATATAAAGCCGTCTTAAAGACGGTCTAAAGTAGTAGCACATTGTTGAAAAAAAATTATATTCTATATATATTTGATGGTAAATAGTGAAACAATTTTATCAGCTCCTCAAACTGTTGGATTATTGCCATTTATATTATTTATAATGTAAATGTATCTCTGAATTATTTGTTTAGATGTTGTGTTCTCGAGACATATTAATTCTTCTCTTATGCAGGTTAAATTTCTTAAAAAATTCACTAATGACATAAAATTTCTGAGACGTAGTGTAGCCGGGATTTGTAAGTTCATGCTACGGTAATATCCATATTCTCCTTAACCAAAGTGCAGTTTGATATTTTATTTCATTAAAATTATATATTTCCAGATTTGGTAAAATTTGCAGTATACGACATAACATGGACAAGACATCTTTGTTTCCAATCTTCATTTTTATTGTATGTGATTTATTCCTTATCGGTACAGCAGAAGAACCATGTGAAATGGATGAAATTGTGATAAATTGTACAAAGCGTTCCTTGGACAGTGTTCCACAGTTTTCTAACCTAAATACTTATTTCGTATTCCAGCTGTAAGTTACCCGTTACACAATTTTAATATATCAATTATTAATTATATAATTTATTTCCACCTGAATTGTCTTTTGTCTTATAGATTTCGGTTCTTCACAACTCTGTTCCGTAATTTTGTTATTATTCCCATATTCAATGGAAGAAAGTCTCCACAAAATATGGTAAAACCCAGTACTGGAACAAACTCTATTTACTGTTATCTTTATTGTCTTCAACAACTTTTTTGGACAATATATTTTCGTCATTTGAAAGTAATAAGACAATATATTTTCGTCATTTGCAAGTAATTAGACAATATATTTTCGTCATTTGCAAGTAAGTAGACAACATATTTTCGTCATTTGCAAGTAATAAGATAATATATTTCCGTCATTTGCAAGTAAGTAGACAACATATTTTCGTCATTTGCAAGTAATAAGACAATATATTTTCGTCATTTGCAAGTAATTAGACAATATATTTTCGTCATTTGCAAGTAAGTAGACAATAAATTTTCGTCATTGGCGAGTTATAAGCCTTGCAGCAAACAATATGTATAGCTTATAACATGTCATCTTCTATTTAAGTTATAGTATTATCCCAAGACTACTTTACCAAGCATGAAGGCTTAGCTTGAGGTCAGATATGGGTCTGCGGCTTATACTAGGAACGATACTGAAAATGACATATAATAATCTATTTATCACATACTCTTAAGCCGATGAGCAACAAAAAATCAAACACATTTAATAGATAACAGTGGTATGGACAACAAAGAAAACAAAACATTGTAGGCAGATTTGAAAAATACACTGCAGTAAAATATACGATGTCATCTTTTCTATAATTGTTCCAACAAAAAAAGTTTTAACCAGTGACACTTACATTGAGCTAAACAGGTATGTACGAATGCAAATGAATATTTAAATGCAATATCCATCGTGAACTGGAAACTATATTTTTCCCTCTGAAAACCAAATAACGGTAATAGCTTAATTGACGTTCATCAAGCTTAACACAATACAATGTTTTTTTTTCAACAAATCAAGGTATAGGGAGTAAGTGTACATGAGACAAAGTGCCTATAAATACATGGTAAGTTATTAAGGGTTGTTCAAATCTAGATTCAGCGCTCTCAACATTACAGGGTACTTCAATGCAATTTAGATATGCGTCTTACATGTATAACTATAAATAATGTTTATCCACTTTGTAACATTTCCAAAGCCAATATTCTAATATATTTAGTCATCATTTGTGTTATAGTTCTATGATAAAGGCATCATAAAACTAAATTTGGATATAGTCTTAACATATGATTGTAATAGTTCAGTTCTTAGCCAAACTATCAATACTATTGCTAAACAGATTTATCAACAAACGACAACCAAAGCACAAAGCACAAAGGGAAAAAGTGGAAATTCTAAAATAAGCATTTCATATTTAACACTAATTGAGAACAAACAAAACAAAACAAAACAAACATCAAAATAAATATTAACAAAAACGCCAGAAAACTAAGCCACTATCAATGTGCACTCTTTAAAATCAAGTGGTATCATCAGGTGCTCCGAAAGGGTAAACGTTATCTGCTCTATGCGTGGCCCGCGTCACATTGCAAATGAATAGTCCATTTTTGTCATAGTTGGTGTTTGTCCGTTAGGTAATAAACTCTGAATCGTAACAGATGTCTAGTCTCATTTGTTACATTGATGATTAATTTAAATTATTGAAGTAGTTTGTTTGAATGGTTTTTTTTCTTTTTTTTTATTGCATTTATTTATGTTTTTTTTCTTCTTTTTTGTCTGTTTGTTTTTTATTGTGTTTTGTATTTTGTTATGCTTTTTTGTGTTTTGCTTTTTTTATTTTGTTTTTTTGTGTTTTTTTGTGTGTTTTTTTTTTTTTTGCTTTTTTTTTGTTTTGTTTTGTTTTTTGTTTGTTTGTCTTGTTTTTGTTTCAAATTTTTTTTATAATTTTTTACCATATTTAGTACGAAGAAAAGTTCAGCGCTCTTTCATCTTGCTATATATATAATTTAAATGAAAATATGTTGGTCAAGTGAGACGTACTAAGAACTTTTTTTTTAACTTGTTTTACGTTGCCCAATCTTTGCAAGGACGTAGAGAAATCGTGGTAATAACTTGGAAGCAATATTTGTATCCAGTTTTTAGAACATACTTAGATCTTGTTGGTCTTCTTAACAGTATTTAACCATATTGGTAGTTTAATTAGAAAATTGCACATCGAAAATCAATATATTGTTATTTTGTTTTTAGTTTAAATTAGCGGTTACGTAAAGGAATCAAAGAGTTTTGAAGAATAAAGGCGGCTATGTCTGGTGTAAGGTTGCGAGTAGCGGAAGGTCGCTGATTGCTATGCTTAAAACTTTACAGTAACCTTGGTATTTTGATACTTACCTTTAGTTCCTCACATTGTTTTTGTTCAGGTTACAGTCATTAACCACAACAGAATATAGTTATACTCTTTAAATGAAAGATTTGTTATAATCTGGTAAACAAATATCAAATAGCAGTCCACATGATTATTAAACTTCTGCAATGATGGCTTCAGGTTGAAGGTAACATATCCGAGTTTAAGTAGTCAATTTTTGAGCAACCGGGTCCTATCAAGGAAGTCATAGTATCGACAACAAACCCTTGATTAGCTAATGATTTGGGAAATGAAAATTGTATATACTAGTGGTGTTGAAATGGTGCGACAAAAAGGGAAGTTGACTTTTGGAAAAGTAAAGTCATCGTGTTTGTCCTAAATCTTAGTTTATTGTCTACCTCTGTTTGAAGTCCATGGAATGAGGTCGATGTGGCGGTGTCTGCAATGTCCTTAATATCGAGCTCTTTTTGATAGATGATATGATAGCGAGAGGTGTCTTAAGACAAAATATTAAATATGTAACGGAAACTTATATAAACGGATTGAGCTAGTATTTCATCTTTTGTTAGCTAATCAAAACATCGGGGATCCTTTTGAATTTTCCAACAATACTATTGTATATCAATCTGTCATGGCCTCATCTGTTGATGAATATATTTTATATCAAATGGAAAAAATGTGTTTTATCACATAATTAAAATTACATCAGTTGAAAATAAATATAACAATATAAATAGAGGGTATTTGAATTACAATGTTGTTGTGCACTTTTTTTCGACATAAATTGAGTAGATTTACCTTTTTATAAGGTAATATTTTTTAAGATAAAACACCCCAACAATCATGACAGTTTAATATTATATAGTATTGTGAGACAATTCAAAATTACCCCGGGTGTTTGATTAGCTAACAAAAGCAATTGTCTAAAAAATGTCCAATTTATGTTGCACTAGAGCAATACCTGCTGTTCTAAAAATAACATATATAGATTACTTAAATTGTTAAATTGGTTATATAATAGGAAAAAGTACACCGTTAAGGTCATAGACAATATGTGGTCTTTATCGTTATTTAATTAGTAAAAAAAATAAATAGAAGTGTAACGTTTTTCATTCAGAAAGAATGTGCATTGTATATCTGTTCAAATCGAATTTTTATCAACTAACAAATTACAAAATTCAATTAATATGAAAAACAAGGAAAAATTTTTGGCCATAAATTTTTTGCATATATTGTAGAAAATTACATAATTCAACAATTAATGCTTCCGTCCAGGTGACACTTAACGGTTTAGACTATTACACCTGTAGGCATATGACAATTACAAGGTGTGATTGTTTAAACCAGTTTAATCAATCTTATGACATTTTGATTGCTTTCACAAAGAATTGTTTAAGATCATGGATTTTAAAATGAAATATTTATGTACGTGTTTTGAAATGGAATTTCACAAATAATTTATTTCTACACATACTTATCAGAAATATAACAAAATATTATCAATACATCACACAAAACCACATTTCAGTTGTGCTGCTGCTTTCTAGCACGAACATTTTGGCTATCTTTTCTTGCTTTTTACTTCAATTTGAGTGCTTTCGGGTGTGAAATTATTTTGTTTCATAAAACTATTCTTTTATTTTTTTTGCTTGCAGAATGAAATCCCAGTGCATTATTTAAATAAAAATTCACATAAATTATATATTATATTTAGTGTCATTGTTTTGCCGATTTGTTGATTTTTCATACTAAAAATAATATTACCAGAAACAATTTGAATTCAATACTCCTTTGTTTGTTTTGAACTTTATAAAACTTTAAAAAGAGGTTTCGAGGTTAGCTGAATAAAAGTTTATTTCTAAAAGCCACGCAAAATGTTTTAAGAGGTTGTATATGCGCATTAAAATCTTTTATAAAAATATTAATAGCCAATTTTTATTTCCAAATTTTCGAAAAATCTATCACGAATACTTCAAAGTTTTTTTCTGAAATATAAATGATTAAATTACTTATCTAAATTACTTGTTAATTTTTCTTTTCCTTCAAAACAAAGTTCCGTGTTTTTAAACATTTTGTAAAATAAATATATAATAGGAGGTTTCTTTGGTGTCATAATAACTGTTTTATCACTTGAATTGGTTTTGATCTCTTTCTCAACAGGTGTTATTGGAGTAATTAACGATTTAAGTATGACACCTGTATCATTAAACCCAATACCGATAGATCGGCAATTACCGAGGTGTGACGTACGTTACACCCTTCCGGTAACAAGTACATTCGGAAGTCGGCAATGGCGGTACCCTTGAATTTGTGAATAAAAAGGTCTATACACTTGTGAATAAAAAGGTCTATACACTCTACCTTTAAAAAAAACAACAGTCCAGTTTCTCAATATTTTACATTACCATATCCTTTGGAAGAAGTAATACGTTTTGATATTAAAGAATCATACATTTAGCATAATATGGGTTATAATAACAAAATTATCAGTCATCTGTATCAATTACTTGTTATCTTTGCTTTATTACAATTATGTAATAAACTTACCTCTCTGTTACTTCATTAAAGCTTGTCATTACGTTTGAATTTCCAGTATTAGTTGACCCCCTGGTACTTTCTTTATAATATATTATCTCGTTTCAATGTTTGAATTAGTTGATCTGGACTTGGCATGGCTACTTCAATAGGCTGATGATTATTTCCACATTTGTGCCATCGAGACCAGTAACATAAAATTATAAAGAAGTCATAAAATTTAAAAACTTAACAAACCTGATTAAACAGATTACCAGAAGTGTCTAAACCAAAATACAAAACTGGACACTGCTTTGAATGAGGGAAATATTCTGTGCTTTTGTAATCTACTAAAAATTAGATATACATATTGTTTCAAACGAAATTATGATTACTGTTGCAGAACCAAGATAACAAACCAATGAATACTATCAGGGATTAATAGTTTTTCACTACAATTATCGACCCATTGCTGATAAAATCAAATGTTAAATGATTTGGATTGTGTGTGTTTTTTTTTTATTTGTGGACCCATGACTTTTATTTATTGAAAATTATGTCAATATAACATTTCTTTATATTATGCCCTATTTTAAACAGTTATTACCTTTTTCAATTAGATATTTGGATGATAACTTTTTGACAAGACTTAGTGATGACGAATTTGATAAGTTCCCCAATCTCTTGACGTTGTAAGTAGTTGATTAATTTACAAATTACATCGAAAAACAAATCCAAATGAAAAAAAAATGAGGCGAGACATATGTTATTAGTAGTGTGAATAAGATCTGGTATACTCCACTAGTAGTGTTAAACAGATAAGGTTAACTCCGCCAGTAGTATAAATATACAAAAAGAAATCGAAGAAAACAGGACACACTACAAAGACGTACAATTTAATTACAGGTCAAATGTATTCAAGACTACAAACAACACAAAATAGAAGACAAAAATCAAACGACAACATTGATATAAACTCAAACAGTCAGCTTTGGTCATATGAAATAATTGAAACTGAATTCTTGCTGCTTCAACTTTCACACAACATTGACTTCACTCATTCATACGTTTCCTCGTTCTTGCTTTAGTATTCTTTTGCCTATGTATCAATATTTATTCGAAAATCGAACCAAGTATTCATGGAATCAATATCATCTGTTAGAAGACTAAAACAAGCGATATACAATAGATATTAACAGAATTGATACCCTTTGTTTTGTATTGTTTTTTTTGTTTTTGTTTTGTTTTTTTTTTTTTTTGTTTTTTGTTTTTTTGTTTTTTTGTTTTTTTTCTTTTGTTATTTGTTTTGTTTTGTTTTGTTTTGTTTTTTTATTGGGGGGGGGGGGGTTTCACTAAAGAGTCAACAGGGAATTACAAAAAAAAAAAGAAAAAATTAATCAATGTCCTTTGTCGTCAGACTAGAAAGCCTACAGAAACTTTAAGATAGTGCAGACTTTCAAGTAATTCCTTTTTTTTGGCAGACACTGAAGTACTGTGCTACTGGGCTTGTGATATCTTTAGCAACTAGCAGTACATCAGCACAGGCATAGATCCAATTATAATAAAAATTGAAATATATAGACAAATCATGAAGTCACCTTACTAAATATTATGGAAAATGACGTCTTCATTTCTTCTTCCCACGAACACTAATAGTAGTTCACATCCATATGAAGAAATAAATATATTTCAGGAACATATCACATAACAAGTTATCCAGTCTGCCAGCTGGGGTGTTTGATAAATTGACCGGACTCGGGTTACTGTAAGTATACATAGGATTATTGAGTGGATGTTAATATTGATATTTATAGTTTTCATAACGAGAAAGAATTGTACATCGATGGATATGAACTCGAGTTATGTAATTTCAAAATATAATAAACGAGCCTTTAAATAACGAGAGTTGATATCCAGCGATATACAATTCTTTCAAGTTGTTAAAACTAAATTAATTCTCTTATGATTTTCATGAATAAATTCAGCGAATTTTTAGTGCGAAACTGCTGTTTTTCAAAAAACGATACCGTTGCTAGGTAACCTTAAACACGGCCAACGAGATTTCACAGTGGTCCAATAAAAACGTCGAAAAAAAAGCACATCACGCGTGATGTGTTATTACTTGGTGCTTGACCAATGAAATTCCTGTATAAGCGATTCAAAAACTCCAACTTCTCGTTATGTACTACAAATAACTAATCTTGCAAGGGATAGATAATAACCGTGCATCATAAGGGAATGTGATATACATAAGACATGAATGATTTAAAATGACTACTTAACAATGAAGGGATGTGGAGTAAATGCAAATGAGACAAAGTCTTTACAAATGCATGGTAATACTACGCAATAGAACAACAATGAGATTTACTCATACCTCATAGCAAGTTGAAGTCGGCCCCTAGCACCAGGTTTGAGCAGAAGTCATTGCTAATTGTCGAGCAACGCTAAATTTATGCTTTGTTTACCTTTTTACCCATTGATGTTGGATCATCAACAAACACAAACTAACCATGTTTATTGCAACATTTCTTATCGCTGTAAGATACCCCTTTGATTCTTGTTTTCATCAGCAAGAAAAATTTCAGTTACAGGATTATTCTCTGTTTATTGTTATTTTTCACGACGTTGCACATGATTTTCAGTTAAAGGTATTTACTGTACGATTTTCGCTGATAGTTTTGTTAATTTAAAATCTCGTCAAGCATATATACACCTAGACGATTTCATCTGTCATTGTTTTCAGTGAAAAAGGAATGTCAATTCAGTGGTTTCATTCATATGTCGAACAAACGTCAAAACATAACACCATTTGGTCTTGAATTTCGCCTTTTGCAGTTCAGCTACTGAACTGTTTATTGAAGTTACATAGTTTTAATTTAGACAAAAGCAGGCATCAAGCATACTGTAAAATTACTCATGCCTACAGTGACAAAAAGTACATAAAGATGCTTAAAAGTCAAACGATTTATTTTGAAATTATAAATCCCGTTCATTTTCTAAAAATATATTTTTTCAAAACATCTTATTTTCCAACATTCTATACACAGAATCCTCATGATAGACTAAAATGACGTGACAATCGTATCATTTATAAAAACTATTACCGATTCAACATAGATTTATTTAGTAGGTTGTAAATTCACATTTCTTCTAAACCCAATTTAAAAGGAAAGGTATGCTACAATGAGCAGTATAATTAATGTTTCTTATTGCAATTATGAAAAGTCACATAATATGGAGGTGTTATTTTTTTTTAAATGGGCACTAATTGGGCTCCTTTTCTCGCACACGTGTCTTTATATTCTTACCAGACTAATGTCATCATAGAATCGTAAAATTTCCCATATTAAAAGTGGCTAGATCCTTCAAATGTCACTTAAGATTACATTGATGATGTGTTTTTGCTGAATGGATCAATATATCCTCCCAAACTAAAGATAAAGAAAACAACTAGATGTACATCTTAGGGACTTACATCTCGAATTTGACAAATCTAAGTACTAAATTTACGACAAAGGGGAGATTTAAATTTCAAAGTAATTTATTTCCATAAAATGGAAAGCAATATTCCAATTTCGATCTAAAATTCATTTTTACCTAATACTAGGATGATCATTTCATTTTACTGTCTATTACTTTTCATTATCAACTGCAGTTTAGTTGCTATCGGATACTACCGCAATGGAATAGGACATTTGGCGCACGATAAAATCAGTTTAACATGTTTAACCCATCATTTCTTCTGAAATACTTGCATCAAGATAGGATCAATGCGGTCGAAATTTTTTCCAGCGATTTTTCTCTGAGTTTGTACCTTTCGGACTTCGCTCTTGACAATTCTGGTCTGTTATTTTGTTGTTTTCATCCATTTCTCATATTTTTGGCTTGTTTTAATGGTTTGTTTGGGGTGTAATGTAGAAACGAAGTATTATACACGAAACTTTATATCTATTTACAATCAAAATACTAGTGCATAGCATCACAAAAAAAAGTATATGGACAAAGTGGATAATATTTTTATTGTTTTAAGATTAATGAAAGGAAGATAACAGGAAACACCAACAATGGCCGAACATTACAATCACATGTCACAATCCACGGAACTGCATAAGAAAAACAACAAAATGACAAAAGACAAACATAGATAACGATAGGAACTCGGGATACCCGGACTTGGTACCGGCACTGGCAACAGGCAGTGGAAGGGTGAAACCGGTTTATGGGTACCCAAAACTCCCCTTTCTCTATCCCGTTTCCCTATAGTATAATAAACATAGAAATAAAACCAAATACAGGTAGACCACTAACTCTAAGACCACAATCTTGAAAAGGAAAGAATAGACAAAACATAATTTAGAAAGATGGGTCGAGGAGTGCTCGCCGCTGATCTGCCGGCTAGCTCAAGGAGCCTAGTCTGCTGGTAAAACATTGTCGCACGACGGAATTATAATCGAATTCAAAACCTCCTGAAGGGTTTGGTAAAGAATCATCATGGATTTCAGTAGATATCGACAGGCAGTATCAGTGAGAGGCCAGTATAATTGTAAAATCGTCAGGTCATTGGATCCCAAAGCCAATTTAACGGAATCATGAAGAATATCTAGTCAATATCCCCTATTTCGTATAGAATGTAAGTTACGTCCAAGTTTGACACGCTATTAGAGCAAAAAAGATTTTTTTAGCTCAACTTTCCCAAAAGGTAGGTGTGAATTATTGCCATCACTTGGTGTCCGTCGTTCGTCCGTTCACTTTTCACATATTTATCAACTCCTCTGAAATCAGGAAGCAAATTATACCAAACTTAACAGGAATGATGTATGGAAGGTCCTTACCAAAATTGCTCATATTTTTTTTTCCAATCCGGCAAAATACTTGGCCGCCAGGGTGGAAATTATATTGAATATTGGAGCCTATTGGCAACGCATCATATTTTTTTAAATTCCTATGAAATCACTGAGCAAATTCAACCAAAATTTACAAGAAGGATGCTTGGAGGTCCTTTACAAAGACCAATTAACTAAATAGAGAACTTACCGTGAATTCAGTTTCTGCATATGTGCATTTCGACAACTCATGTCTCTTCATTGCAGATAAAATCTAAACGCTTGGAAGTCCAAAAAGTAAAAGATGTTTAAAACTGATAGAGAACAAATAACCATTATGTTCTAAATGAAAAGCCAAAACAAGCTTAGGACAGCGCTTTGCATGCGGAATTTTGTGTATTCAAATCTGACAAAAAAAAACCATGGCCATCACCATGGAACTTTTATTTATCATTGATCCAAATGGAAAAATACAATTTTTATCAACTCTACTGAAACCACTGAAAGACGTTCCACTTTTACAGGAATGTTATACGAAATATGCTTTGCAAAGGTTGCTCAACATATATTGTAGCTTCCAGGGTGGGACTTATGTTTAATGTTTGACCCTTTGGAAAGAAAAACATTATTTTTATCAACTCATATGAAAGCAAATTATGTTTAACATTTGTCGCCATTTCTATCAACTCCTCTGAAACCACTGAAGCAAATTAGGAATTATGTATAAAGGTGTCTGCAGCGTATTAATTTCCTATTATAGAAGTATGTGAAATTTCTGTGTAGAAACATAATTTTATTATTGTTCAAAAATGTGAAATAAAATTTTTGGGTCACCGTGCCTTTCAGCGCAAAATCTAAAGTTGAAAATTTCAGAATTTTACATCGAAACGATAGGGAAAATGATTATATGAGAGGATAGTTGGAAAAATGTATCATAGAATTTGTTTCATACTTTGCATGTGTTTAATTATTATTATGTAGTTTACATATAAAAAATAAAAAATAGTGGTTACTGTTGAAATAAGAGAGAAAAATTGCAAATGCTAATTTCTCTTGTGATATCTAGGTTAAATTATTTTATTATCTTCCTTGCATAATTTCTGGGTTCTGTAAATCCAGCAAAAGATATAAACCTCATGTGTTAAACTCACGTTTTCGAAACGAAAATGTTATAAAAGTGATAAGGAATGACAATAATAAATACATTAGACCTTTCTTTTCATTTTTAATAAGTATTTTAATAAACTTCTTAATGAATGAAACCTAAATGAATATATATCAGACAAAAAGGGCGGAATAATTCCTCTGAGACACCTTAAAAGATCTGTTAAAAGATTATTGACTTTGTTCTTACCCGATAAAAATAGATGGCCACCAACGCCAAACTATTATTTATTATTGAACTCAGTTGAAAAACACCCTTTCTATTAATCCCTCTGAACTCAATTGGAAAAACACCATTTCAATTAATCCCTCAGAACTCAATTGGAAAAACACCATCTCCATTCATTCCTCTGATTTCAATTGGAAAAACACCATTTCCATTATTCCCACTGAAACCACTGAATCGAATCCAAAACATAAAATTATGCTACGTTAAAAATCTTGTTTCCCAGGCATAAATAAAATAGTTAGCATTTCCATAATGAATTAACATGTTTCAGGCAATTATCCAAAAACGAGTTATCGAGTCTGTCTGCTGGGCTGTTTGATAAAGTGACGCAACTTGTGACACTGTAAGTATATATATAATTAATTTATTGATGTAAATATGTATATGACGATATACAATACACGTTAAAGACTATTTCTGATGACCTATACTAAACAAGTAATTTGCAACATTTGGAAATTACCATATTCAAATTACCCTTTTGATTTTTGTCTAATATATAAGCTAAATGAATTTTATTTAATTAGTCATTCTCTGCAAATGGCTATATTTTGGTAGGATACGGTGTGGTTTAGAGTCAGCCGTATCCATCGTTCGATTTACACTTATTGTTCAGTTAAATTTGTCGCCCAACCAACCTAGTTAGATGACTATAGTTATATGTATTGTTCTGATGCAATGTCCTTTTTGTTCAATATCGACGAAATCATGAACGATATGAACTGTTGTTTCCTTGCATTACTTTAAAACGTGATATTTTTGATGAACACCTAAAATTTATTTTTTCCTATATTCAGCGAACCTGAATTTGAGTGGTTCCATTTATATTTCGTACAAATGTCTACATATGGTACCAGTATGTCTTGAATTATGTATATCTGTGGCTTTTGCTTGTTTATTAAGAAATGTATTGCGGTTCTTAAAAGCTCATTGGAGCGTGTTTTGTAATGTTTAACATTTACCGACTTTCAATAAAACTTTGAGTTGAGTTGAGTTGAATATTGCAATTACTTGATCTGTGTCATTCAATTAATAAACAGAAAAACACTGTTCTACAATAGGTATTCAATCTAATGACAATTTTTATTATAATAACAAAGTTTTGTGATCACAGCTCGGCTAGATATGGCAACTCTCTTAATATTTCAGTGATGGTGTACTGATGGTGTACGGGTACTTGAGCATATTTTTCATACGGATATTTAATCATACTTTCAAATTTTTGGATTTTATATTGTTTTTGTACTTTCAAAATTTTGTTCTGACCACCTGTTTATGGTGCCCAAATCTCACTATTTTGTAACGGCAAGTTTTCTTACAATCGACTACGTGAGTGTTCTGTGTTTGTCTATATTTTATAATTGCTCACTAGTTGAGGACGCTACTGCTTTTGTCGAGCAACGGATGACAGGGATAGTAGGAATACTTTGCCAGTAAATTTTAATTTGGTTGCGATTCAGCATTCATTAGCTCAAAATGAAGGATATAACGTTGTTCGACAATTAGCTCAATGCCGATCAAACCGATTCAAGGGGCAGTTTTGAGCTTATTTCGTTATTTCATTGCTTAGTTCTACCTAAGATGTCTCATGTGTATTTACTTCATATTCATTCATTATTATTATCAACTCCAAAACAAGGAATATGGTTGGATTCACTTTATGACTGACTTTTTATAATTTAGATATACTTATGTTGTTAGAAGTATAATCAGTAACAAACTACCCAAATTACAGTAAATTCATATTCTGTAAGTGGCCATCCTCGACAAATTATGTCCCTTCAGAGCAGATAAAATTAAAAACGTTGAAAAACCGGAAATCAGCGTACGTATAAAGCTAATTAAGATCAATACATCGGCAAACGATTACCAAAGCAAAAACGATGAAAGGGGGAATTCCAAAATCAAAATCCAAATTCATATCTGACACTTATTGAGACAGAATCACAAAAACAAAACAAAATGATCTAAATTTACAAGCCAAAATCAGCAAAGGAGAGAGCATGAAGGCGATACTGCTTCGTCGTGAAATAATTATTGATTCAAAATATGTAATTATATAGATATTTTTAGCAATGTTAAAATATATGTTTGGTATAATTTGCAAATATCCTTTATCACACGATAGATGATTCATGCAAAAATAAACAGATATTATTGTATGGCATTTTTCAAATCTTATCTCAAATCATCCCCAGACATCGAGGTATGATATGTGATATGATATGAAAAAATGTCATATCATTAACCATTTATTATATATTTTAACTGATAATTGTTACTGGTCTTTCATATGAAAAAAAAGGAAACAAAAAATGATGTCAAACAATTTCTATACAACTTTTTCTTTTATCTCTATCATATCGTATTGATTTTGTTTTGGTTTTGGAGAGTCTTTAGTCTTCTTTCTTCTTACTCTTCCCCTACTCTTGCCTTGTATCTGGACTTTGATTTATGTAATCTTTTTCTTTGTTCATTCGGTATTCTACGGAATTTGTTTCAAAGAATCAATTAGGGCACGTTTATTTCATTTTAGTGGGTTTCGATATAATGGCAAAAAGTTCAAGTGAAAACGGGAAAGGATGTCGAATGTGAAGCGGGAACCCTTGAAAAGGGAGCCCGTAAAAATTGGGAAATTATGACCTCTTTATGAGTCTTTAAAAAATGTTTATCGCTCGGGAAACGGGAAAGTAAATGAAAAATTGACGGTATTTCGGGAAAAGGAACCCCATTGCGATCCCAATTTTATACGGAACGACCTCAAATTTTACCAATTGCTATATTCCATAATAAAAGCATAAAGTCACTAATTATTCTAACCACAAATAAAATCACAGCCCGTCTATTTGTAGCATCTCGGCGTTTCTAAATTCCTCAGACAATGTAGATATATCGTCTACTTTAATCTAATATAAGCGTATTAACATTGAATATTTTGTAATTGTATATAGAGTGATCGACAATATATATTTAACAAATGATCGTGTATCCAATTTTTTTTCAAGTTTTAGCTTGGAAAGTCTTTGTTTACTCTAAATAATTGTCTTATCTAAGGTCCTTTGTCTATGTGATGGACACGCATGCGTATTCCAAACGCATGTTTATTAGAAATGGTGCTTGAACAACGAAAATAGTATCAGAAAATTCTCTGTCTAAATCGTTTTACCAATGTGAAAACGTTGTTTTATTACAAATCTGGATTTGTTTTTCAAAGAAAGCGAGTCATTAAATAGGATATCTACATAATAATAAGAAATAAACTGAAAACGGACTTCAGCTGAAATGCGGAAAATATTTCTTGCATATATTAAATTTATATTGCCATTCAGTTAGACGGTACAAAAATTTGAGAATTTTTGTGCATTCATTGAGCAGGAAAATCGCCTGTCACAATTTTGAAAAATGCATTTCACACCCCATGTAATCTAAGATAACGGCAGTATAATAGGAAAGAAACATGGAGTATGATAATAACAAAATATAATATCCAGAAACATGCAAAAACGGGAACAAAGAAAAACAAAGACACAATGACATGCGACAACAAAAAGATTCACGTAGCAAAAATATTAGGTTTTAGCCCATATTAATAAAAGGAAACATAAAATAAGGGAATTTGTATTCAAAGCATGTTTTATCTAGCACATTTTTCAGATAAAACTGCATTTCGTCCATATTAACCAAAATAAAACATTAAATAAGAGAAATTATATATGAGCAATAGCACGCAGGCAGAAAATGAAATTAAATGCTTATTAATGCTGACCACATTTCATTTAGTCTATATAGATAGAAGTCCTTCAGTAATAATGTACTTCAGATGTAACTCAAAGATAAATATTTTCATCCATGATTTTGAAATACATGTATGTGTTACAGGGAATCTGTGTAATCAGGGATTACGTGTTATTCCTAAAAATCGGGGAATGCATGTACTCACTAAATTGCATAGGGAATACGTATAATCCCTAAATTTTTCCAGTAATTACATGTAATCCCTGAATTTTCTTAGAATATTTAAACGCTTTCCCTGACCCCGAATACTCATATAAATAGCAATCCAAGTGGTTTTTATGGTTTATGTTTTTAAGAATTAAACGTAAAAGAAATTTTACACCAAAGTTAATAGTGTAGTGTAGTAAGGTAAGTGAGAACAGAACCGTAATAATTAGTACTGTCCATCTTAACATATCACTAAATAATTTAATACGAAACTAACACATACAATTTTAGAGTATAATTGTACTTTGTATAACTACTTTTCAATGCAAATCCTTAATAAGTACAAGTACTTAAACGAAATATACTGTTTTTTTCGTTTGATTCCATCAACTCTTACATATTAGCTTTGTCCTTGAGTCTAGTTTAGGATCTGCTTAAAACAACAGCAGTTGAATACCGAAGGAACAAAGCACAAGATTACATAAATCAAAGTCCAGAGTCAAGGCAAAAGCAAAAACACCAGAAGACGGAAGACCAAAGACACCACATAAAAAACTAAAGCACTAACAGTGTGAACTCTCAACAAACAAAGTGACATCAGATGCTTCGGATGGTTAAGCATATCCTGCCCTGTATACAGCACCCGTCAAATGGTCAGTGAGGCAAATCTTTTAAAAGATCTGTTTGGTATCTGATTGGTTATTGTAATTTTCTAACCCTGAGACAAAACCAATTAAAAACCTTGGTACATGTAAATTCTCTAACAGTGTTTAAAACCCACAATTGTAAGGATAAAGTGGAAAAAAAATTTTTATATCATTATTGATCAAAAAGAAATAATTTTCACAGAAGGACTCTATCAAGAGGGACAATTAAAAATCATATCGCTCAAAAAAGCTCATTGACAAAAACAAAGATTTACCAAATTATTTCAAGTATATTTTGTTACAAGTAAAAAATGTTAAGAAAACAAAGAAAGATTACTATCTC